>SOPF01015646.1:0-21937 GCA_012979155.1 Hypericum perforatum
TTAGATGAAATTATGATTGTTACTATGCCTTCAAGCGGTTATGTGAATATTTGTGAGGTTGTTAGATCATACATTATCACAATCAGTGGATGTGAGTTATCGACTGATTTGTACATATTGGATATGGACAATTCTGATATGATAGTGGATATAGATGTGTTATCCACTTATCATGCGGTGGTAGATTACTTTGAGAAGCGAGTCACCTTTCGTCTGTTAGGAGAGACAGAGTTTGAGTTCCATGGTGAGAAGAAGGTGACAATTGCTAAGTTGATCTCTTACCTTAAAGCTAGTAAGTTTTTAGAGAAGGGATATGTGAGTTACCTAGCTTGGGTGAAGTAGATTGAGAAGAAAGAAGTTTCAGTGGATGATTTTCTAGTGGTTAGGGAGTATCATATGTTTCCCGAGGATTTGCCAGGTTTGCCTCCAGTGAGGGAGATTGAATTCTGCATTGAGTTAGAGCCCAGTACTGAGCCAATTTCTATACCACCTTATCATATGGCTCGAGCTGAGATGAAAGAGCTGATAGAACAATTGCAAGATTTGTTAGATAAGGGCTATGTTAGGCTTAGTGTGTCTCCATGGGGAGCTCTAGTTTTGTTTGTGAGGAAGAAGGACGGAACCTTGCAGTTGTGTATAGACTACCGAAAGTTAAATAAGATGACCATTCGGAATCGGTATCCACTTCCAAGAATCGATGATCTATTTGATCAACTTTGAGGAGCTAAGTAGTTTTCTAAGATTGATTTGCGATTGGGATACTACCAGTTGCGAATAAGGGAGTCAAATATTCCGAAGACAGCATTTAGGACACAATATGGACATTATGAGTTATTAGTCCTGTTGTTTGGGTTGACGAATATTCCGACTGCTTTCATAGACATGATGAATTGGGCGTTCAAGTCTTTTCTGGATCAGTTTATTGTCATGGTCATAGACGATATTTTAGTATACTCGACAAGCCAAGAAGAACATGAGAAGCATCTTAGATTGGTGTTGCAGAAGCTGCGAGAGAAAGATGAAGATTTGTGATAGGTCCAGTAGCCACTCGCTACCCAGTGGACGCTAGGGGAGGAACAGAAGCTGTTTATGAGAGACCCAGCGATCGCTAGCTTTTGAGTGGACGCTGGGGGGAACGGGCGCTGGCCTGATGATTTTCAGCTTGTTTTACCTATTTAGTTGATTTAGAATTCTTTAGGAATTTGGGCTCACCTATATAAGGTGTTGAGACCTAGGTTTTAGGATACTCTTAATTACTTTCGTGCAAGACTCATAACTCTAGCATTTAATTTTCATTACTTTTGCTATAGACGATTCTAATCAATGATTCAGATCATTCAAGTAACAAGGTATTTTCGTATCTTGCAATACAATAATTGTTTTTATATTCAATTTCCTCGGTTGTTTATTACTTGATTGTTTCGTGTTGCATGTTCTTAGATTGAGCTTGACAACCTTAGTTCATAAGACGAGATTACATCCATTGCTTCTTTTCATTTCATTTTGTTTCGTAGCTACAATTTGATTGTGGTGTGAATTTAGGATTGACAACCCTAAGTTCGTGTGACGATCCGTAGTATTAGATAAATCAACCCATCATTCAGTTTAAATCCCTTAGATTAAGATTAAGAATCCATAATCTAGTATTTAGAGAATTGTTTATTTTGTCCCTATAGAGACGATCATATTTACTCTATATTACTTGTGCGATCGTGTTCTCTTGCACGTAATTTATAGCCATGATTTATCGTATCAAGTTTTTGGCACTGTTGTCGGTAATAGATTTGAATCAAACTGTCTTTAATATTGGATATAGTTTTCTTGATCTTGAGACTAAGCTTCTTACACCCTTGTTATTCATCACTACGCTTAATTCTCTTCATTGAGTTTTGTAGTTAGTGAGATTGCAGGAGGTGTATGCCACATACCCATTCTGACAATCAACCACTCTTTGAATATGATCCTGAAATTGAATGAACCTTTCGCTCTAAAAGAAGGGATCAACACGTGGAAGAGATGGCAAATCAGAATCAGGTAGTTAATGTTCCTGTCAACAACAATGGGAGAAGACAGACGCACCCCAGGCTGGTTGACCTTTGACCCAGTATTGAATACCCAACTGTGGAGGCCAACAATTTTGAGATCAAATCTAACCTCATCAATATGGTTCGTGGAGATTAGTTTGGGGGCAATCCTTCAAAAAACTGCAGCACATCCAAACTTTTAAAGATCATTGATCGATAGTCAAGTACAATGGTGTCTCAGCAGATGCCATCAAGTTGCGATTGTTTAAGCATAACTTAAAGGAGAATACTAGAGAGTGGGTAGACGCATTTCCCGTAAGCACTTTTACCACATGGGATGAGCTTGCAGACAAATTTCTAGAGAAATACTACCCATCAATTAAGACCACTCAACTGCATAACAAAATCTCTCAATTTAAGCAGCAAGGTGGTGAATCTCTATATGAGGCATGGTATCGCTACAAGAGGCTACATCCGCGACTACCCACACTATCAGATTCCAGATTGGATGCTCATCCAAACATTTTACAATGGATGTGAGCCATAAGTTCGAATCAACTTAGATGCAGCAGCTAGTGATGATTTGACGGACAAGGACAAAACTGAAGGTTTACGCATCATTAAAGCCATGGCCACTAACAATCATAAGTGTAGAGATCGGGTAGAAAGAAAGAAAGAAAGTGGCTAGCATATAGGACAACAGTGAGATCACTGTGCTCAAAGTACAGGTGGCAACTCTCACACAGTTAGTTCAAGCCACATATGCACCATCATCGACTCCACCCGCTCAGGTTTACGAGATATGTAGTAGACCTCATATTACTGATAATTATTCTTTATTGGCTGAATCTGTGAATTATGTGGGTAATACGAACAAGAACAATGATCCATATTTTGCCACTTATACTCGGGTTGAAGAAACTACCCAAATTTTTCATGGAGAAACAATGCAGGTCAGTAGGTACCTCAAAAATAATAATCACCTATGGCTACTGGCAATGCTCAAGGTCCACTACCACAACAACCCCAGCTATATCAGTAGAAGTAGCAACAACAAGCACCGCCCCAGCAAGATCGTAGGAGTGAAGATGAGTTAAGGAAGCAAGTTCTCAGTCATAAGGCCACGATCAGAAATCTGGAAATGTAAATTGGTCAGCTAGCACTTCAGTTGAATACAAGGCAGCCGAACACACTCCCAAGCAATACAAAAGTCCCTCCTACCAAGCAAGAGCACTGCAAGGCAATCACAACCAGGAGTGGACTAGATTTGAGGAAGAATGCCGCCAGCCCAGCGATAAAATTTCCAGAAAAACCATTGAGTAAAGAGGAAGAAGAACTCTGGGTGATTCCTACAGCAGCAGAGAAAGACAAATCTACAGCAGAAACTATCAAGCCAGCACAAGAGAGAAGATATCCTCCACCACCTTTTCTTCAAAGATTTAACAAACAGGCATCTCACCCAAGCTATCAGAAGTTTCTGGAACTATTCAAGAATCTCCACATCAATATTCTGCTTCTTGATGCATTTGAGTAGATGCCTACTTACAGAAAGTGAATTAAGGAATTCATCTCAAAGAAGAAGAGCATTGATGACTTTGAGGTTATTCTTTTGACTAGGGGATGCAGTGCAGTCTTGACTCAGGATCTCCCTCAAAAGAAAAGGATCCCGGTAGTTTTACTGTTCCATACACCATTGGAGATTAAATTTTCAAAAAGGCACTCATCAATCTTGGGTTAAGCATTAATCTTTTACCGTACTCTATATTTCGGAAGCTTAGATTGGGAGATATGAAGTCCACATCAATAGTTCTCCAGCTCGCAGATCAGTCAGTAGCTAGACCCAAGGGGATAGTGGAGAATATGCTCGTGAAGGTTGATACCTTAATCTTCTTAGTGGATTTCATTATTATGGAGATGGAAGAAGATCATGATATTCCACTCCTCCTTGGTCGCCCATTCCTAGTTACAGGAAAGACTAGCATTGATGTGGAGAAAGGAGAACTATGGTTTAAAGTGTGTGACAACGAAGTGGTGTTCAATGTATTTGAAGCAGCCAAGTATCCTTCTACTGAAGATGACTGCAATAGGATTGATGTGATTGATGAGATTGTGACCTCACACAGCCTAGATACTTTCGCTAAAGACAACTTTGAGCTTATGCATGAACTTGAACTAGCAGAAGATGAGTAGGACTCAAGAGAGCAAGTATTATGGATACGCGCAGTGGAATCTCTTGAGCTGGAGAACACACAAAGGTTAAGGCTCCAAGCATCCACCATCACACCACCAGAACTAGAGCTCAAACCACTCCCAAGACACCTCAAATATGCTTATCCGCACAAAGGTAATAAGCTTTATATCATTATCTCTACCTCTTTGACTCTGAAACAGGAAGAACAGCTCCTAGAGGTGATCAGAAAGCATAAGGAAGTAATTGAATGGACACTTGGAGATGTCAAAGGCATTAGTCCCTCTCTTTGCTAGCACAAAATCATTAGAGGATGATTTTTCACCATCAGTGGAAGCCCAGCAAAGGCTTAACCCAAAGCTGAAAGAGGTAGTATGAAAGGAAGTAATCAAGTGGTTAGACGCTGGCATTATCTTCCCATTTTCATATTCTAAGTAGGTAAGTCGAATACAGTGTGTACCGAAGAAAGGAGGAATTATAGTTGTCCCTAACAAGAACAATAAGCTTATCCCTACACGGGTGGTAGTAGGCTATCGAGTTTGTATTGACTTCCGAAAGCTGAACAAGGCTACTTGGAAATATCATTTCCCACTACCATTCATTGATCAGATGTTGGATAAACTAGTAGGTCATGCTTACTATTGCTTTCTGGATGGCTACTCTGGTTATCTTCAAATCCCTATTGCTCCAGAAGACCAAGAGAAGACCACTTTTACCTACCCCTATGGTACTTTCGCTTTCCACCGAATGGCTTTCGATCTTTGTAATGCACTTGCTACTTTTCAGCAATGTATGATGGCAATCTTTTCTGATATAGTTGTACGTCAAATAGAGATCTTCATGGATGACTCTTCAATGTTTGGAGACTCATATGAGGAATGTCTTCTACACTTGGGCAAGGTACTTGAGTGCTGCAAGGAAATCAACTTGGTCTTTAATTGGGAGAGGCAAATATTACAACTGGTCCTCTATCGACTGAACCTGAATCTTGATAAAGCCAGCGAGAGGCAAATATTATAACTGGAAAAGCTCAATGAGTTTCGACTAAGCGCTTATGAAAATGCCAAACTCTACAAAGAGAAGACCAAGAAGTGGTATGACAAGAAGATCTTACACCACAACTTTGCTATCGGCCAACAGGTACACTTATATAACTCTTATCTTAAACTTTTTCCAGGGAAACTCAAGTCAAGATGGACTGGCCCCTACACAATTGTTACTGTTTCACCTCATGGGGCAGTCCAAATTTATAAGCTAGATATGCATGAAGAGTTTAAAGTGAATGAGCAGCGTTTAAAGATATATCTGGGTGATCAATTCGACAAACAAGAGTCCAATATGGATCTTGAAGGCTCCGCACCTTAGTAAAACTTTCTCCTCGTCAAGCTAACAACATTAACTTAGAACTACTTCTAACACTACTCTAGTTTTTGTTCTTCCATTTAGTGTCACTCGTCCAAGTTTCTCTGAGTTTGTGGGTTTATAGGGGAATGTATATAGCGTCACCCTCACAAAAATATGTCATTTTAGTTTGTTTTTGCAGAACAACAGGTCAAGAAAAGCCTTGATGCGCATTCTAAATGCAAAGGAGTCAAAAATAGTGAGGCCTAGCAGTCGCTGGCTACCCAGCAGACGTTAGAGGGGAGGTCCAGAATTTTTTTTTATGTAAGCCAGCGAGCGCTGGCTTCCCAATGGACGTTGGGCCCAGCGATTGCTGGTACCTCAACAACTGCTGGGGTAGGACAGTAGACACACCAAATAGACTGACCCCTCCCCCTCCTCAAACACTTTCCCTCTTCATCCTCACTCAATCTTCCCCCTTAACCTTCCTCCCAACCTTCCTCCAAACACCCAACTCCTTCAATTCCCCAAACCCATCATGACCCACCATCCCCATCATTACCAGCTACCTACGCCAACCACCTACCACCATATCCTAACCAGACCACCTCTGTGCACCAACACTAGCCACCACTCACCCCTCCTCTATGAATTTTGCCCTAATTTTTGTTCTTTTGCAGATTTTGAGCAAATGGTTGGGAGTCATTGCACACCACCATCTGGGCTTTGTTCTATCGACGAGGTCTCTCCAGCCAACCCACTCTCATCCATCGTCGTCAGCTACCCATCACTGCTGTTGACTGCTACTGCGATGTCATCACTCTTTCGCACTACTACTACTGCCAAGCGTCACTGGGCTGCTATCGTTTAGATCGACACCGCTCCCCTCTTGGACATTTTGGAAAGGTATGGTGCACCTTTTTTGATCTACCACGATTAGGAAAGCGACAAGTACCTCTGCTTCAAGTCTTATGAATTTATACTACCTATAATGAGTATCATATAAGAAGTGCGTTGCAGGACATGGGGTGGGAATATTTTGCCAATACTAAGGTTGAGTTTTATCCTGCTACGATCATCAAGTTTTATTACATGGTTGTTGTCGATGAAAATAATACCGCTTTCACTACACGTGTTTATGGCACACCCTTCACAGCCGATGAACCATTGATGATAAGGTTAATAGGAATTAAGGGAGGAGATAGACCGCTTGATTTATACACTGACATAATAGCACATAATACGTGGCGAGCCCTCACAGGGTTTGCTCGCTATAAGACCCAATCACCCACTATCCTCCTTCAACATATTCACTTTAGTATTGTCCACCGTTTTCTATGTGCATGTTTTAGTGGACAATATGAGGATAGTCGCATCGCTTGCATGCAACTATATGCACTTCATTATATTTATGCGCACAAACCATTTAGCATGATGGCTTTGATTTGTGATGTAATAACCCGTTCTTTATAGTTGACTTGACCCCATCATTTAGGGCTTAGGCATATCATTACTGTGCTTGCACGTAATTTTGTTCCAGATAGCGATCCTCCTAGAAGACTTTAGGTCCAACTGTCATTGATACTGGTCACCTACTGGCATGGTGCCTATTTAAGAAGACCGAGCACCCTAGCAGTGAGCCTATAATGCATTTTGTTCAGTGGGAAAAATGAAAGCCAATTCAGGACTAGCTTTGCAAGGAGCCTGAGGTTCCTATTCTAGAGCACCAAGCTGATATATCCGAACTAACCCAGCACATCACCAATCTAGAGGACCAGGACCAGACATTGGCTTCTAACCAGGCTTCTCGTTAGGAGCAATACTAAGCAGACCAGGAGTACATACGCGCACAATTTGCAGATTAGGATGAACAGTGGGCTTGGCTCCGGAGTCAATTCCCACCACCACCACCTCTACATCCTTGATCAGGTGTTCCAGCTCCTATTTCCTTTGTCTTTCCTTCGTGTCTGTGCATTACTATATACTTTGTTGTTGCTGTGTGGCGTGGCTCTATACATTGAGGACAATGTGTTTGCTAAGTGTGGGGGTGTTGTGTTTGTTATCTTTTTTCTTTATTTGTGTATTGTCTTGTGTTTTTGATTGATGTGTTGTGATGTTTTAATCTGTTATACATATATGATCGAGTCTATTTTGTGTGTGACTTGTACTTTTGATTGATGTATTTTTTAGTTGCGCAAGTGATGAAATACCCCGTAAAATTTAGAACTTTTGTGATAGGAAAAGACCCATGTCACGAATGAAACAACCTTGAGTAGAATGAGTAGAGGTATATAGCACCCTCACCCTTGATCGGTTAGGCTAGTCGTTGCATCTGGTAGGCTAGACTAGAGAGATAACGAGTGACCTTGTGAGGATTCTGAGCCGAAGGCGAGGACAACCCATTCTTATTTTATTCATGAGGTGTGTGCATAATCCGAGCAATGAGAGTGTTACATAATTACCTAGCATGACTCAATGAGGTAGAAAGTGTCAAGAGCCATTTTTTATATGAACATAGAGCCTTAGAGCCAAAAATCCCTATACATATCCATTGTTTAAAACCCATTGAGTTTGAGCCTATTCATTGAAAATACTATATGTAAGCCACGATACAACCCTTATTCAACCATCTTCCTACCTTTGACTATCCATCCGAGGATGCAATAGGATCTCATCTTATGGGGAATTTTATAAGGGTTCATATAGTAGCATAGCTTGGGCGGGATCATGAAGTGGGAATAATGGGTAGATTAAGACCAGCAAAAATGTAAAGACCTGGCTTGTTATATTCACAAAAGAGAAAGAAAGAAACCTTGCGCTAGAAGAAGGAAAGAAAAAAGAAAAAGAAAAAATTTTGGGAAAAGGAAAAGTGAAAATTCAAGGAAAAGTGGAAAAGAATGAAATGAGCATGAAAAAATAAGAAAAGCACAAGGAATAAAGCAAGCAAGTTGGAAAATTGGTCTTTAGGATTCGGGTTACATTGGGACGAGTGCTTAGACTTAGAGTGAGATGTGTAGAATAGACGAGAGTTAGAACATTTTTGTATAGCTCCTCGGATTAGGTGGTTTAACCACTACCCATACTTATATATCCTCACCTTTACTCTCAGCCCTATTACAACCTGATTAAAGTCCCGTAAATGACATAATTTGCCTTGTTTCGAGTGTGTTTTGGTATGATATTTAGCATTTTTAGACCTCGGAGGTGTGCACGAGAGTAGGGAAGTTGACCACTACATACATGTAAGTTTAAATTGATCCAATCCTACGAGTGGTTACCTCTCTAGCATAGAGTACTTGGTGCAAAAACTTGATTAAATAATTGAGGATAGGATGTCTATATGCTTTTTATTCATCATGCTCAAGTGTGTGAACTGCGTGATTGTGGGGGTAGACTTGTGGCACAAATTTGAAACTTGTGGATGCCACTTGTTTGGTTTTCTGATGCGCCTTCCTTGAGGACAAGCAAGGAAGTAAGTGTGAGGGTGTGATTTGTGTGCACACACATGTCATATTAGTGTTAGTCGGACGTGTATTAGCTGTGTTTTAGGTAAGTTTGAGTCAAGTTTTGCATGTCTTCTATATCATTATGTCTTGTTGAGTCGAGAAGCAGAATATTTAATAGTTTTGTGTGTTTTGTAGGTGTTTGGGCGAGCACGGTGAGTTGGACAAGGATTGGGGAGGCTGGAAGAAGAATCGATAAAGATTTGCGATAGGCTCAGTGGCTGCTGGCTACCCAACAAACACTGGGGGAAGAACAAAAACTATTTATGAGAGACCCAACGATTGCTGGCTTCTGAGCGGACGCTGGGGGAGCAGGCACTGGCTTTTTAGCGAGCGCTGGCCTGACAATTTTCAACTTGTTTTACCTGTTTAGTTGATTTAGAATTCTTTAGGAATTTGGGCTCACCTATATAAGGTGTTGAGACCTAAGTTTTAGGATACTCTTGATTGCTTTCGCGCAAGACTCATAACCCTAGTGTTTAATTTTCATTACTTTTGCTTTAGACGATTGTAATCAACGATTCGGATCATTCAAGTAACAAGGTATTTTCGTATCTTACAATACAATATCTGTTTTTACATTCATTTTCCTTAGTTGTTTATTACTTGATTATTTCGTGTTGTATGTTCTTGGATTGAGCTTGACAACCTTAGTTCATAGGATGAGATTATATCCATTTCTTCTTTTCGTTTCATTTTGTTTCGTAGCTACAATTTGATTGTAGTATGAATCTAGGATTGACAACCCTAAGTTCGTGTGACGATCCGTAGTATTAGATAAATCAACCTATCATTCAGTTTAAATCCCTTAAATTAAGATTAAGAATCTATAATCCAGTACTTAGAGAATTATTTATTCTGTCCTTGTGGAGACGATCATATTTACTCTATATTACTTGTGTGATCGTATTATCTTGCACGTAATTTATAATCGAGATTTATCACATCACTAGGTCATCTCATCCTCTCTCCACCAATTTCTGATCCAATGGATGTCAAATGAAAAGGTGGAGGTAATAGCTGCAGACAAAAATCTATTTCAAGCAACTACCAACTGTGTTAAGGCAGCCTTCTATGATAGGTCCATCATACTAACTACTCTCGCACGATGCAATGAGGAAGGATAGGTCGTTGGTTATGTAAGCTCAGTCAAACGAGTGATTCCCTTATCTGATCAACCTCCAAAAGTCATACCCAAAAGGCAAGTCTTTAGGCTTACCTTTTAAGACTGAAAGAAGAGAAAAACAATGAATAGGATGGTCGGAGGTCTACGCCTTGTCACAGTATAAAATGGCTGAATTTGTCTTCAAAGATGATAGCCAAGACCCTATGGAGACACTGAAGATGAATAACCTCCATCCGGCCCCAAGCAAATTAGATGATGCTAAGGCCGAAGAGAGGGACCTCTTAAAGGAGATATTACGTCATTCAGAGAAGGGACGCCGACCTATATTTATGAGTGAACGGCTCCCTAGAGACTTTGAAGAAGACCTGATAGAACTATTAAATAAGTACCAAGATTACTTTGCTTGGGACTATGATGAGATGCTGGGTCTAAATAGGCTCCTTATTGAGCATCGGCTTCCTATAAGGCTTGATTTTTGGCCTTTAGCCAATGCGTAAGATGATGCTAGAGGTAGTAGAAAAAGTCAAGTTAGAAATCGAGAGGCTACTCAATGTCAGCTTTATTAGAAAGGCTGATTATGTGGAGTGGCTATCTAATACTGTACATGTGATCAAAAAGAATGGTAAGATCCGAGTATGTATTGACTTCTGAGACTTAAATAATGCTTTTTTCAAAAGACAAATATCAAATGCCCATAGCTGACATGTTGGTTGATGCTGCGATTGGACATGAAGTATTGAGCTTCATGGACAATCACTCAGGATACAACCAAATCTATCTAGCAGAAAAAGACGTACACAAAATGGCTTTTCATTGTCCATGGTCCATAGGGATCTTCGAATAGGTTGTTACGCCGTTTAGACTTAAGAATGTCAGTGCAACATACCAAAAGGGGATGCATCTAATCTTCCCCAACTTTATTGGTCAATTTATGGAGGTGTACATAGACGATATCGTGGTTAAGTCACATAATCATAAGGGACACTTTGATCATTTGAAGAGATCATTTGAAAGGATGTGCAAGCATCAGCTCAAGATGAACCCTTTGAAGAGTACCTTTGGTGTCTCAGCAGGCAACTTCCTAGGCTTCCTTGTTCACAAGAGGGGAATTGAGATAGACGAAAATAAAGTGAGAGCTATCCAACAAGCTCAACCCCTTCGAAATAAGAAAGAGCTACTATAACACTTCCTCGGTCAAATTAACTTCTTACGCTAGTTCATATCCAATACGATGGGTTATACACCGGTCGTTCACTAACTTACTCAAGGTAAAAGGGGGTGAATTTATATGGGAAGAAAAATACTAGCAAGCCTTTAATGACTTAAAGGACTACTTATTGTCTCCTTTCGTATTCTCTCCCCCGACACCTGGATAACCACTACTTCTATACCTATCAACTGCTTACGACTCTATAGGATGCTTACTTGCCTAACAGAATGAAGATGGGAGAGAACAAGTAGTCTACTATTTGAGTCAATCGTTGCTAGGAGCAGAGACAAGATACTCTCCCATAGAGAAGCTATGCTTATCCCTCTTCTTTGCATGCAGAAAGTTGAGATACTACCTTCTCCCTAGGGAAGTAAGGGTGATTGCCCTGACCGATATCATCAAATACCTACTCACTGGACCTATCATGAGAGGGAGAGTTAGCAAATGGGTACTAGCACTAGTCAAGTTCAATCTCACTTTTGTCTCTTAACAGGCAATGAAAGGCCAGGCATTGGCTAACTTTTTAGCAGATCACCCATGCATAGATATATATGTTGATACTATAGTGGACTTCGGATTAGTAACCAAAAAATACTGGTTACTATGGTTTGATGGCTCACAAATTAAGAAGTATGCAGGAACCGAGTTGTTATCAAGCCAAATGGTGCAAAAACAAGAACATCATTCCTACTTGACTTCCCTTGTACTAACACTAAATGGAGTATGAAGACCTATTACTTGGTCTACTCACCCAAAGAGACCTTGGGGCTGAGAATGTCTGGGTGTTTGGAGACTCTATGCTAGTTATCAATCAAATCACAGGAGATTTTAAGTATGGACGCGAAGGATTCAAAGAGTATTGCGAAGCAGCTAAAGAACTATTAAGGGGCTTTAAAGATGTCATCATTGAATTTATTAACCAAACTAAAAACTTTAGAGCTAACAGGCTAGCGTAGGCCAGATCCAGCTTTTGCGCATTCATAAGGTTTGATACAGTATCGGTTAAGATTAGGATGACCATGATGTTAGCCAACATGACTCTAACAGTCCAAGTAATAGAGATTGGCCTCCTTCAACTTGATCAAGACTGGAGACAAGAGTATGTCAACTACTTCAAAGACCCAAACTCTTGTTCTGACAAGTCCTTAAAGATAAAGGCCCTTCGCTTTGAGTTCATCAATGATACACTTTATCGAAGGACTGTAGATAGACTACTCTTAACTTGCCTAAGTCCCCAAGAAGCTATGTTAGCCATGACAGAGATTTATGAAGATATTTGTAAAGCACATCAATCAGACATCAAGATGAGATGGTTGATGTACTGTGATGGCTACTTTTGGCCAGGAATGGCAGAAGACTGTATAAGATATGCCAAAGGGTGTCAGGAGTGTCAAAGGCATAGACCAGTACAACACACCCCAGCCAACCTACTTTACCCTATAGTGAAGTCTTGGCCATTTAGAGGATGGGCAGTGGACATGATTAGAAAAATCCACCCCGCCTCAACCAAAGGTTATTTCTTCATTATCGTGGCAATAGACTACTTCACTAAGTGGGTAGAAGTCATCCCAATGAAAGTGGTGAATCAAGAAATGGTCATCCAATTCTTTAAAGAATATATCATTCATAGGTTCAGGATACCCGAGACCATCATGACTGATCAAGCCACCATGTTTATGGGGAAAGATGTTCGAAGCTTTGCAAAGGACATGGGTTTTAAGATCATCCATTCAACCCTTTATTATACACAAGGAAATGGCCAGGCCAAAGTAACAAGATGCTAAATGCATGTATAGAGAAGGCCAGAAGAGAGAGACCCCGAACTTGTCACTTAGCATTGTCAGAAGCTCTTGGACATTTCATACAACAAAGAATTGGGTAACAAGGACCACATCGTTTGCTCTAGCCTATGGACACAATGTCATGATATCCTTATAGTTGATAGTATAATCACTAAGGAGAGCCGAACAAATGCATATATCAATATTAGACTACGATTTAGCGATGTTGGCTGCCCTCGAAGACCTCCTCGAAGTAAGGCCTAAGGCATTAGATGTCATCCTATAGCAAAAGAAGGCTATAGAAAAGGCATACAATAAAAAGGTTTAAGATAAGCACTTTGAGAGGGAAACTTGGTATGACGCGTGGTACTCCCACCAAGTTGCAAGGATCCTGAGCTTCGAAAATGGTCTCTCAATTAGGAAGAAACTTTTGAAGTACATGATGTGCTCTGGAGTGGGTTTTATTGGCTCGCTGATATCAATGGAGAAGTATATCTGGGTAATGAAATAGGCATTATTCCTATGATGATTGTGGCATTTGTTCAACATATTAGTTTGTTATTATGGTTGAACTCCAAACGGTAGCTTATTTGATGTTTATATAGTCTTCGCAAGTGAACACAGTGCAACAGGGAGCAAGGCGAGAAGGTAGATCAAGATCGAGGTTGCAAAGGGAAGCCAACAATTGCTACGAAGTTAGCGAGTACTAGGCATAGAGGAGCGAGTTGTGGAGTAGTGATCACTACAAGTCCAGCGGTCGATGGCCCATCTGATTAAGTGATTTTGACTTACTAGTTAGGAAGAACTCTAGATTTCTCTAGGTTTTTTGGCGGCTAGGGTATAAATATGCCTCTAGCCCTAGTTTAGAAGCAACTTTTGGCTGAACAATTCATTCGAATAATATTTAGAGACTCTCGACATGGATTTATTTAGTTTGTTTGAGGTAGAAGGCAGAATCATCCAGACTAAGCTTTCTTTACCCGATCTTATTAATATGAATTCATCTATTATTACTTCGTCTGCTATTATTATATATAGCAAGTAGTCTTCTTTTGAGCACGATGCCTTGACCATGTGATTGACTGTCTTATCTAGTTATGGTTTGAATATCATGCGAAGTAGTTGTTAGTTGGTGTACTTAATGCTTAACTTAGCTTGATCACCTAAGTTACGATCCAAATTGATAAGAGTGGACCGACAGACACTCAAGTTAGTAGAAGAATTAATTAGCATATTCTTAGGTATTAGTGAGACATCTTGATATCGTATGAATATCCCGTTAGGAGGAATCATCATAATTAGGAAGGAATCATCATAATTAGGATTGATTTAGTTCTAAGCCTGGTTAATGAGCAAAAGTGTTAATTGGTAACTTAAGCCTTTACAATCTTGGTTTTATCAACTTAATAAGCGAAAGCGTTAGGTAGATGCATTAGACGACTCTGGGTACTAGTTAGGACTTCATAAGAACCATAACCTTAGTAGGCTGTCGATCTATGAAGGTATCATGCTCAATTTGTCTTTATTGTTAAAACTATGTTCTTCTTACACTTTTACATTTCTAGCATTATTTACTTTCATCACAAGCAAAATTGTCTCACCTAAAATAATTGTTACTCAAGTTGCATCTTTCTGAATATTTAGACTTATTTCCAATCCTCAGTTCGAACCTTACTTATCTACTACACTATTTGATTGTACGTTAGATTGTTCATCAATTTTTCGTACATCACCTATCAATGGGCTATACTTAAAGACCTATCAACCTAGCATATATGAGGGAGTAGATGATAGCCTATTTAAAGAGTATGCTCGAGAATACCAACAAGAGATGTGATCCAGACTTTAAGGCATTTACTCTAGCCCAACATAGGCCACCTTAGCAATGTTGATAGTTATTATTCTATAACAGGCATTTCTGACTTTAGAAACTCATTTACTTTGAAATAAAGATAACTTTTAACATCCTATAGAGGTCGATGAAAGCTTGGAGCAATATCCAAAATAAAAGAGTGATCCATATATAGGTTCCAAAATAATCCATACTTCTAAGTTAAAGGCCTAATCGATTATTGAGAGGACTAACACACTCAAATGCCAAACTCCCTACGAGAGTAGGCGATGGCCTCTTTCATAAGGGTAAAGGCCTCCTCCAAGATCTCTTTCTCTAGAGTGTGAGAGCCTTCAAGCTCCCTCAACTTGGCTTTAGAATGATGGGTACTAGTGATATAGCTGGCGTAAAACTCATCCTTGAATATTACTAAAACCTGATTCAGGATCGTCTCCCTTCTCTTCTCTTTAGTCAGCTTGGATTGTTCTTCGAGTATCCTAGCTTCAACACCAATTAGCTCTACCCAAAGTTGCTCCCTCTCTATCTTGTAGTCCTGGATACACCTTTTCCGTGAAGCCATTATGGGTCTTGATAGAGGAGAGTTAATCATAATGAAGCCTTATGCTCTTCTCTGCCTCAATTAAGGCCCTCTTGTCAGCTTCAATTACCTGAGTGAAGGAATAATGTGCTTTAACATGCTTCTGGTGATGCTTAGACCTACACATAGGTAAAAGTAAGAGGATGAGCATACATATGCAAAAATAAGATACTCTTCAAGAGTTACCTGTCAAGGAGGCCAGTAAAGTCTTGGCTAAGAGAGGAGACCATATCTCGAACCCTGGCCGAGGGGATATTAGAGTTGTGGGACTTCAAGAAGGCCACAGCCTCATACATGGTCAAAGATAACTCATCACTAAGACTAAAATTCTTTGTCTTAAGGATAGCAACCATAAATCAGGTCAGAGCCTCAATATGCCCTTAGAATGTAACGTCCTTTTTAGCAGTAGACTGTAAGGCAAGGGAGTATGTCGCTGATTCTAGTCCTTCATCTGTATCAATGTCCAAAAAGGACTCAAAAGGGACCTGGGAGTAGGAATGGTTAAGTAATATCATGACCCAAATGGGTTAAGGAAGAAGTTATCAAGCTTACTAGGTCAGATTCATCGTCTTATAAGTCCAGGATAGTAGCTTCATAAATTGCAGATGCTAGGGGCTACTAAGGTTAGAGGAGTCAGCTTTACGATCTCAAAAACCTTCCTAGGACCACACTTCTCTTATACATCTTCTACTAGATCACATATAGGCTCTTCGGAGCAGGGCAAGGGTGCTTGATTGCTTACAGGCTCAGCATGCGGGAGAGCAAACTCATCTTGATTAAAGAAGATCTATGAATACACAACTAATTTTAGAGATAGGTGATCAAGAGCATTTATGCAAAAGAACCTCTAAGGGTTGAGATAGCTGAACAAACCTTATTCAGGAAGGAGGAGGAGTGAAGTAGCTCTTCACGAGCAATTCCTTGGTCTTTAAAGGTTGGATTGCCGGTCATCCCTGCTCTAAGGTTAGAAAAAGGATCTAGAAGGAAAAAACTTAAAGTTAGTCTATCAAAGAAAGCTCATGCCTTTTGGAGGAGACTCGACACTTGGACAAGGTGATAAATCAGCTCCGTGCACATCCACATTAGTTGAGGTAATGTGAGCCAAGGTCTGAGAAGACTTCACCCGACTTGACCTATCTCGCTTATAGTTAATTGAGAGCTTTACGGTAGGTACAGTTACCTCAGGATCACCAGCATCTTAGGGTTCCTTGGCCTCAGCCAAAGGTAGACGAAAGAGCTTACTTAGCTTAGTAGCATTGTGGGTCTAGTAAGGTAATTATATCCACGAACAAAGATACTGATCGGTAATTCTCCCTAGATCGAGAACTATCGAATGATGCTAGAGACAAAATGAAGGTCTTTACCCTCAAAACCCATTTAGCCAAGATCCAATGGAAAAACTTGCTCTTCCTCGTCCTTTTGAACTTATCAAAGAGATAAGTGGGAGAAAAGGAACACATTGTACTAGCCTAAATTATTGTGCCACGACATGCGGGTGATAAGGCTCTACGACCACCTTACCCTTGGTGCATCCACAGACTAAGTTATGAGTGGTTAGGATACTTCTCTAGTGAGCGGTAGTAGTTGCTATAGCCTTAAATGAGAGGAAGGATGGGCGAAACTCCTCCTTCAAAAGTGGTTAAAAGGAGGGGAAAATGTCTGATCCTAAAGATGTTGTGGATGAAGAATGGTCTCTAGACTTTGAGGCACTTCTGACAAGGGTTATATAGTAGTCCTCGTCAAAGGTAAAAAAGTAGGCTCTTAAACTCTTCTTCAGAACCACAACCTCTACCTTGCTAAAATATGCAGCACCGTATAAGGGGCAAGGATCAGGTAAGTTAGCTGGGCAAATTAAGGAAGGGAAATAGGTAATGACCCAGAGAGCGGCTATCTATAAAGGGTCGGAGGCATTGAAGATACTATCCTCTCATTGAGAGAGAACATACCATGTCATATGATAGTACAGCTAGCAAAGGATGAACTCTCCCATGGCCAACTCAATCCCATGAGCTATGGAGAAGACCAGGTTCTCTCATTTCGAAGACACCTTCTGCCTATTAAGACACATGATCTAGCAAGAGAACCATAGCTAAAGAAAGGCCATATGTTCATTAAGAGAAGGAGGTGCATCAACTGGCTATATATAGGCCTTCAGGTACTCCAAGTATGTCTTGGCTATGCCTGCTGAAAATACAATAGCAAAAGGGTCCTTAAAATCTCTATTTAACTTGTCTAAACTATCCGTTATGACCATATGTCCATGAGGATGGAGGTTGAACAGCACTGCCATGTTATAGAGGGTTATGGTTCTCATGCTTATAAGACATAGACAGAGCAACACCTTACTTATAGAAGTCTAGTTAGACAAAATGAGAAAGGCTCCAACATACAAACAAGCTTACCAGAGTAGAAGAGAAAAGTGTTGGTGCTAGGACACCAATACTGTAAGAGAGCCACAAGTAGAGAAAAGCATAGCTTGAAGTCACAAGTGGAGAACTCAATAAGTGAAGAGACAATAGTGTGAAAAGCATAGCCTAAACTATTCCATGTAGCTCGACTAGCCAGCTATACCAACAGTTATAAGACTTTGAGCAAGTAAGTCATTGATACTTATCCTCCATCTAGTCACTTAAGTCATTTCTTACACCCTGGAATAATGTGGTATCTTGTGGATAGATAGCGAGAAGCCCTTTATTAGAAAGATGCTTGAGGTTGCGCACTATATGATTAAGGCTAAAACTCTCTGACTTAGAAGATGCTTCTGATAGGCCTGTGATACCATCTCCCCTGAACATGAAGTACCAGGGTCATCCCCTAGATGATCGTCATCTAGGAGGGAGGTATCAATATCGTCACTATAGTCCTCCTCCACTGAATATATTCTAGCTACAAGATTCTCCATTATAGCCTAAAGTACCTGCAAAAAGGAAAAATTAGGTTAAAAGAAGCTAATCAAATTCGAACTTATATAGATCAATCAAAGGTTCCACAAGCATACATGATGAGAAGAACAATTATACTTGTGAAAGGCGACATCACCTACATAAGCCGACTAAGGTCTTGCAAGTATAAGTCAACTAAGGGTCTTGCAAACATAAGCTAACTAAGGGTCTTATAAGTATAGGTGACAAAACGGTTCTACCATACTCACCCAAGGTAAGCTGGCTTAAACCCTCAAGCATGGGTAATGAAGCAAGCTAACAAATTTGCTTACTCAAGGCCAAAATTTCATGTTTGCTTGGAGAGTGACATAACCCTTGCTTAAACAAGAATCATCGACTAAGCCTTCCAAAAGGAAGGGAGCAGAGACAAGCTTGCACATTCATCCAGTAAACTCACGCCTACAAGAGGGCACCAATTGGTTCTCACTCAAGCAAGACCAAGGAGGCCGGAAAATGCATATTGACTAAAAAAGCGACATGATCCTTGCTTAAGCAAAGATGGTAGGCCGAACCACCTAAGAGAGGTGGAAAAAGAGCTCACATATTTATCTTATCAGGCCAAAATGCATGCTTAAATGGAGGCATGGAAAGGCTCGGCTTAGGTGGCTCACAATAACCAAACAAGACTTAGGTAAATCTAAAAGATGTCTCACCAAGTATTCTTATACAAGCAAGTCACAAGGGCACCAACACCAATTACTATAGCAATATCCTAAGATGTACAAGACCTCGACCCCAAAAATAAAAAAAATAAAAAAATAGGGGAAAAGGAGAGCTCGGCCAGAGAGGACTTACCAGCATTGAGTGGCAGCTGGAGCTTGGAGATAGAGCCATCAGTAGTTGTTGAAGCTTGAAGGCGAAGATTGCTAATATCAGGGTGGCTCACAGTGGCTTTCTGGTGAGAGAGAGAAGGAAGATGGAGAAGATTGGTTTGAATTTTTGGAGAAAAATGGAAGGAGGAGAGAGAATGAGTGAGCTTTCCATATAAATACAAAAGAAAATTTTGAAATGGGGAGTCATTCACTTAACTAAGGACTACATGGTGACCATTCTTATTTTGTTGATTCAAAATATCACTATGCGGGGAGCATTGTTAGAACATGAAAATAATGTTTATCTTCCCACGGTGATGTTATGGTAATTTTACCTTTCGAAAATGACCACTTTTAGTACTTCATGAAGTACCTTTCGAAAATGACCACTTTTAGTACTTCATGAAGTACTTGTCCTTGTAAAAGGTAGTAAGTGGAAATTTTACTTGCATAAAGTGGCTTAGAGAAGGGTACAAGTGACTTCATAAAGTACTTTACCTTCTCAAGGTAACTAAAGTGGAATATTACCTCCAAAAGGGGTATGTGCATGTGGACTTAAAGGAGGGGGAGTGTGACTTCCATACACACTTTATCTCCCATAACTGACCAAAGTAGAAACTTTACCTCCTTGTAATGGGGGGTCCTATGCATGACTTAAAGGAGGGGAGAGAAGTTACTTCTAAGCACTTTACCTCCCAAAAGTGGTTAAAAATGAAGTTTTACCTCTGTGTAGTAGGGGGTCCCATGCATGACTTAAAAGAGAGGAGAGAAGTGACTTCCATAAGTACTTTACCTCCTAAGAGTAATCAAAAAAAAGTTTTACCTCCTAAAAGGAGTTTCATGTGCATGGCTCTTAGAGAAGGGGGTGTGACTTCCATAAGCACTTTGTCTCTCAAGGGTGACCAAAAAAATATTTTACCCCTTACAAGGGGGTTTCATGTTTGGCTTTTAATAGGAAGGAAGTGACTTCCCAAAGTGCTTTGTTTTCCAAGGTGACTAAACAAGATATTTTGCCTTCCATAGGAGGTGTCTTCTTGAAGCATGGCCTTTGAAAGAGGGAGTTCACTTAGGCCTTTCTTGCCTTTCGGAAGACATGGGTTCACTAAGGCACTTCTTACCTTTCGGAAGGTGAGGTGTGAAGAGCCACTTTGCCTTTCAGAAGGTGAGATGTAAAGAGTCACTTTACCCTTCGGAAGGGAAGATGTAAAGACTTTTATTTGCCTTCCGGAAGAGGGAGGTGTGAAGAGGTATTTTGTCTTTCATGAGAGAAGGTGTTAAGAGCTTACCTCGCTTAAAGGAGGTGTTAAGAACTTACCTCGCCTAAGGGAGATGTTAAGAGCTTACCTTGCCCAAAGAAGGTGTTAAGAGCTTATTTCATGTAAGAGAGGTGCTAAAAGCTTATTTCACATTGTAAGGGTGTGAAGAGCCTTACGGAGGGGTAAAGGGATTACTTAGCCTTGAAGAAGCTATTTTACCTTAGAGGAGTACTAAAAGCTTATTTTTCCTTGGAATGGTATGGGCCTTAAGGAGGCATAAGGGACTTACTTTGCCTTGAGGAAGCATAAAAAGCTTACTTTGCCTTAAAAGGGTATAAAGATCCTACATTGCCTTAGAGAGGTGCTAAGGGCTTACTTCACCTCAGAAAGGCGCAAAGAGACTATCTTACTTTAAGGAGGTGTGAAGGGCTTATTGTGCCTTGGGAAGGCCTACATTGCTTTAGGGAAGGTCAGCCCAAAAAAGAGATCATATTCAAGCATCAGGTGATTTAGATTAGAGAAGGCTATTCTATTCTAAGTAAGGATCCCGAAAGAGTGGATTTATCCTTTCTCTCAGTGTAAGCACACAAATGGACCGTGACTAGCCAAAGGTCATGTGACAATGGCTGAGCGAGGTGTTCGAAGAGCTATATTAAGAGACTCTACGTGGTTGAAGGAGCTAAACTCGGGCTTTAAATTAACCGGAAGAGATAAGTCTCGAGAATTATGTGATAAGAAAGGGTTCTGGTACAAGATATGGATAAACATCCCCGAAGATAAGTGTTAGGAGAGTCCGAGTGTAAGGAGAAGATAGAGTCCGAATGCAAGGAGAAGATAGAATCCTCCGCCTATATAAGGGATGCTTGAGGAACGCATCAATCATCAATCAATCAACCACACAAATCTTTTATCAAGCTCATGCTTCTATTTGTACCTTAGTTCTTAAGTCGGGCTTTAGCACTTAGTTAGTTGGCCGGACAGTAGAGCCTGGTTAGAAGAGCTTAGCTCGGTTAGGTAGTGGTGGTCGTTTGTTCACTTGTATCGTTAAAGCCGACCTTGAGACAAGCCTCCAAGCCATCACGGAATCGTCCTTGATACCCTCATTACTTTTTCCCCACAACACACCGATCCATCTCTGAAAAAAGACACCAGACCGCCTTAAAAAATGCAAATTGGCATTGATCCATCTTCGAAAACAGACACCAGACCGTCTCCAAAAGTTGACACCAGTCCTCCTCCGAAAATTAACACCGGTCTTTCTCTGAAAGTCGATATCGATCTAGTTCCACAAATTGGCACCGATACATCTCCGAAATGTGATACCA
>SOPF01015656.1:0-24383 GCA_012979155.1 Hypericum perforatum
AAATTTTATCATTTGAAAACGCAAGGCACAAGTGATAAATATTTGTTCGAATATACTTCAACGTATTACCTAGATCAAATCATCACCTTATGTTTGCCAGATTCAATAAAAATATTGCAATTACTAATCATATTGTTCATTTATTTTGCAACCATAATAGTATATTATTGAGTTTGCTTATTAATTTTATATTCTTTCAACGCAAACTAAATAAAATTTATCTTAAGCTTAGTTCAAGATACGCTTCTAAGATAATTTTGTTTAAATCCAAAGATGCCTTGCCAACTGTTAGTAGACAAAATAACGTTTGCCTTGGAATGAACTTCATGGAGTACTTTTCTTTGGTGTGGTGACTTCTTTAAGTGCTTTTCATTGGGGATGACTTCATAAAGAGTTTTTCCCTCCTTGAGTGACCAAAGTGGATACTTTGCCTCCTTGTAGTGGGGGGTCTTATTGGTGTGACTAAAGGAAGGCAAAAAAGACAAATGCATGTGAGTAGAAGAAGGCAAAAAGGACAAATGCATGTGAGTGGAGGAAGGCAAAAAGGACAAATGCATATGAGTAGAGGAAGGCAAAAAGGCAAATGCATGTGATTAAAGGAGGTGACTTCCATAAGTACTTTATCTCCCTTTAGTGATCAAAAAGAAGTTTTACCTCTTGGAAGGGGGTTTGTGCACATGCCACTTAGTGAAGAGGGAAGTGACTTCCATAAGCACTTTGTCTCCCCTAAGTGACCAAAAAGGATATTTTACCCCTTGCTAGGGGGGTTCTCACGCATGGCTTCAATGTGGGAGAAAAGTGACTTTCCGGAGTGCTTAGCCTTCCAAGAGTGACTACTATGGATATTTTGCCTTCCATAAGAGGGGGTTCATTTGGTCCTTTCTTGCCTCACCCAAGGTAAGTGTTAAAAACATACCTTGCCCGAGGGAGGTGTTAAAGGCCTACTTTGCTTAAAGAGGGTGTCAAAGGCCGATCTTACCTAAGGAGGGTGTCAAAGGCCTATCTTACCTAAAGAGGGTGTCAAAGGCCTACCTTGCCTACGGAGGGTGTCAAGAGCCCACCTTGCCTGGGGGAGGTGACGAAGGCTTGTTTCACTTAAGAGAGGTGTTAAGGGTTCACCTGGCCTTAGTGAGGTGTTGGAGCTTACTTTGCCTAGAGGAGAGGTTGAGAATTCACCTTGCCTGAAGGAAGTGTTAAGAGCTTAACTCACCTAAAGGCGGCGTCAAGATCTTATTTCACCCAAAATGGGTGCTATCACTCAAGAAGGGTGCTAGGGGCTTAATCCACCTCAAGGAGGTGTCAAGACCTTATTTTACCCAAAATGGGTGCCTTCACTCAAGGAGGATGCTAGGAGCTTAGTCCACTTAAAGGAGCTGTTAAGAGCTTATTTCACCCAAAATAGGTGCTTTTACCTTGGAAAGGTGTGAAGAGCCTTGGGAGGGCATGAAAAACTTACTTTGCCTTAAGGAGGCTAAAAGAGCCTACTTGCATCAAGAAGGCGCGAAGAGGGCTGTGAGACCGTGTGCGATCAAAAGAGATAAACTCGGGCTCTGAGTCCACAGGAAGGGATAAGCCCAGAATTAGACGATAAGGGCGGTTCCAACTCAAGATAAGGATAAGCATCCCCGAAGATAGGCATTGGAAGAGTCCGAGTGCAAGGAGGAAATAGAGTCCTTTGAAAAAAATTGAATGAACAATTCATAAAAAGTGTAAGGAGGAGACGGAGTCTTTCGCCTATATAAAGGACATTCGAGGAAGCTTCTTTTTTATATCTTAGTCTTAAGTCGGGCATTAGCACTTGGTTGGTCGGGCATTGGAGCCTGGTTAGCGAAGCTTAGCTTCGGTTAGGTAGTGGTAGTCATTTGATCACGTTTGTATCATTGGACATTGACCTTGAGACGAGCCTTCAAGCCGTCAAGAGATCGACCTTGACACTCTGTTATATTTTCCCCACAACAGTTTTTTGGCATGCTCGGTGGGACTAGGAGGACGTTTAGAGAAGGAGGCGAACCTGTTCCAGTAAGATGACCAAGAACAACTTACCACCCTCTTTTCAATAATTTGTTGAGAAGAATACGACTAATGCGACTCTTCCCAAAGAGTCGAGGAGTTTCACCAACACGATACCCCCAAGGGAGCCGGCCTTATCTTTGGGTATAGGAAGAAATCTCATCCCCAATATGGCTATCTTCAAAGAGCCGGACAACACGGTCCCTTCTAAGGGACCGACCGAAACAACTCCCAAAGAGTTGTTTGATTCCACCTCCAGTGAAGAGTCAGTTACTACCTCAGTAGGACAAGATACCCTGGTCCAGATGAGGCAAATGATAGAGCAATTGGAGGCACGATTGTTTGCCCGGATTGAGTAGATAGCGACCGTGACAGCCCAAGGAGAGCAAAAACATGATGAGATGCACCGGTTGCTAAGCAACTAGATGGTTGCCTAGATCAATGACGTCCTAAATCATGTTGAAGAGACGGTCCAGAAAACATCAAGAGAGAGCCAACGCCAGACTCGAGAACTCTTTGATTAGGCTGAGTCTTCTAAAAGGCCAATCAACAGAGATAAGGGAGTATGCACATCACTGCAACTTCTTACTAGTTATACCTTTGATCAGACGCAAGGGGTCTTAGGTGTGACTGTTGGAAGTTTGCCCATAAGGACCCCAGAATACCATCCACCCTAGATATCACCTGTGTGGGGGATTCAAGAGACAGATCACACAAGATATTATGATGCTACCGAGGTAAGAGGTAGCAACGATCAGATAGACTAGGGCCGGTACCAAATAGCCCAAAAGAGAACTTACCTACTAAGAGTAAACACACGGGGTAATATTTGTAGGAGAGGAAACATGAAAAATAACCCTATCTTTACCAGAACACCAGTTCCTACACAAGGCCGATATTGGCCAGGGTATGAAGAAGACGAGAATGACCAAATTAACCGTTAACTAGCATTTAAAACACCGTGGAAGCCAATAGGTCAACAACAACCCCCCCGTTGAAGACTTCAATGAAGAAGTCCCTAGGTTACAAGACCAAGGGATTCTGAATGACAACCGCTAGAAGGAGTTGGTGGCTCAAGTACTTAATGACATGGGAATTAAAGCAAGACAAACACAGCGACCCAGGTTTACCAAGCCTTACCCAGAGCACTTTGATAAGATCAACTATCCAACAGGATACCGTATCCCCAACTTTACTCAGTTCTCAGGTGAGGATGGATGGTCATCTATAGAGCACATAGCGTGATACAATATCCAATGCGGAGAAGCTACAAATAGTGATGCACTATGATTACGCATATTCCCAATGACTCTTACTAGGATGGCTTTCACTTGGTATATCAATCTCCCACCATTGTCAGTAGGAAGTTGGGTAGAGATAGAGCAAAAGTTCCACAATCAGTTCTTCCGCGCAGAGCCAACCATCACCATTTCAGATTTTGCTCACATGTAGTAGCTGGAAGGGGAGTCGGTAGAGAAGTTCCTAATTTGCTTCCGAAAGGTAAAGAATAGATGTCCGACTAACCTTAATGAGTTAGGTTTTGCGGCCTTAGCTATGCAGGGACTCAGATTCTCTCTTTGAGAGAGATTAGGAGTCGAAAGACCCTGAGACCTTGCTGAGCTAACCTAAAAGGTAACCATGGCCGAACAGCTGATTGAAGAGAGGGATAGAAGAGCTGCTTCTTCCAAGGGTACCTACCGGTATGACCCAACTCTGGAGATCGACCATCTGGAGGATGATCGAACTTGGGACAACTAGGGAGAAGAGCCAGTGGCACAGGAGATGGTGGCTGAGCTCACAAAAAGTAACCCCTACGAGTGTGAGAGCCTGATACCAAAGAAGGTGTCAATACCTAGTGAGTTCCACCGCCCCACTAATCAGACTAATCAACCAAGGGGTCTCAATGAAGTCGGGAAAGAGTACTCTTTTGATGTGACCAAGGCGGACGAGATCTTTGACAATTTCCTTAAGAATGGTCAGATCATCCTGTCCAAAGGTCATAGCATCCCTGACAAAAGAGAGTTGAAGGCAACAAGATTTGGTAAATGGCATGCGAGTAAGTCACACAACACTTCCAATTACGTGGTATTTCGTAACCAGATATAGTAAGCTATCAAAGACGGATGTTTGAAGTTTGCAAAAGAAGCACTACCAACAGCTTCGGTTACAGCTCCAATCGCAATGGTGGGCCTGAGAAAAGATAAAAAAGTTGACAAGTATGGTAAGAATAGGCCATCCATGGAAGACCTACGAGTCTCACTCGAGGCAAGGAGAGCCAGAAGCATCCTCAGGAGAGAGCAACTAGAAGATCTAGAAGAAGCGCTTGACGAGCACAACACCTCCAGAAGCTCGAAGAGGTTGCAAGAGGCTCCTAAAGGCTTAGGGGAGATACCCGGGGGTAGGAGAGCCCCTCCAAATCATCTAGACACCCGACTAAGGGTAGATGGAGATCTCACTCCCACGTTAAGGTTGACCTCCAACAAGGCACAAGCATAAGAAAAAGTGTCTTTGGTTGGCTAGGAGAGAAGAGAGCTTCGTCTGAACTCGGGGGGCAAGAGGCTGTTGAGGGTCTAAAGAAGATACATGAATCCTCCTCGATACCCTATGGAGGATAGGTGGAGGTATCGCTCTTGTGTTAAGACTGATCTCCAAGAGGACACATACAAGAGGCAAAGTGTCTTCAATCATCTAGGAGAAAAAAGGCCCTTGCCAGAGCCTTTCCTACCAGACATCCTCACGAAGACTCAAAAGAGACGACTGCAAAGGAAGGTCCAAACACAGAGGCAGATCACTGAGGACCTTGAAAGGCTGCTAGAAGATCACAAGGCTCGACTCCGAGAGCAAGAGACTCTCTTGAGCTTGCCTATGGTACGACATAGCACAGTCATCAACCAAGGCCGGCCAACTCAAGGTGATATCCTAGGCTTTGATCGAGGCAAGGTAATAGAACCTAATGATAAAAAGACACCAAATAAGGGGACAGACAAGAGAAGACCTCCTGTAAGAGGGGATTATCACAAGGAGCTAGATAAGAGAGGGCCTCTTGCAAGAGACGACCAATACAAGAGGTCCAAAAAGAGAGACCTTATTAAAAGAGAAGATCAACAAAAAAACCCAAAAAACCCAAGTGTGAAGAGGTGGATACCCAAGAGCGAGGTCATAGGTCCTTCTGAAAGAAAACCAACTGAAGAATCGCCCCTCAAGAAGCATGAGAAGGAGGAAGTGACAAGTTGTATACTTAAGATGGGGGACTCTGAAAAGCTAAGGCTACACACTTTCCCCAAGATATCTAAGGAAGACAAAATAAGTCTATCTAGCTTGGAAGACAAAGACAAGGAAGAGTTATATGACACTCCCCTCACTGAAGAGGAGTATATGAGGATGCAAGTGAGGGCATGCATGGAAAATGATCAAGAAGATGAGAGGCTAACATTCAAAGATAGTGAAGCCGACCTAAGTGAAGGAGAATAAGATCTAAAGATCAATATGGCCTTTACCTTACTGACTAGATTCAGGCCGAAAGAAGGATAGCCTAGCTATCTTAAAGGGGACGTAATCAAGGAACACTACGTCGAGCTAGAGATTGGAAACAAGACTTTAGCAGTCCCAGCGATAGAAGAGTTTAACGATATTGTGACGATAGCGAGGCCAACCAAAAAGATGTGTGACCACTTCAAGCCGTTATATATCTCGGCTCACATCTTTAGCAAACCTATTAACAGGATCCTCGTTGACAACGGGGCGGTGGTGAACATTATCCCCTATACACTATTAAAGAAGCTAGGGAAGCAAAATGAGAAGCTAGGCCTGACAGATATGATGATGACCGACTTTGCAGGCAAGGCCACTCGGTCATTGAGAGTGTTTGTAGCTGAAGTTGCAATCAGGTCCGTGACTCATGAAGTTCCCTTCTATGTGATCGAGGCCAAGACATCTTACAATGGCCTCCTTGGAAGGGACTGGATCCACTCAAGTTAGGTCATCCCATCCTCTCTCCACCAGTTCCTGATCCAATGGACACCGAATGGAAAGGTGGAAGTAGTAGTTGTAGATGAAAATCCATTTCAAGTGGCTACCAACTGTGTGGAGGCGGCCTTCTATGATAGGTCCATCATGCCAACTACCCTCGCACGAAGCAATAAACGAGAACAGGTTATTGGATATGCGAGCTCAGTCGAACGAGGAATTCCCTTACTTAATCAACCCCCAGAAGTTATACCCAAAAAGCAAGCTCTTAGGTTTACCTTTTGAGACTAGAGAAAGAGAAAAAGAACGGACAAGACGGATAGAGGTCTACGCCTTGTCGCAGTATAAAGCAGCCGAATTTGTCTTTGAGGACGACGGCCAAGACCCCATGGAGATACTAAAGATAAATAACCTCCATCCGGCCCCAAGCAAATTGGATGATGCTAAGGCCAAAGTGAGAAACCCCTTGAAAGAGATACTACTCCACTCAGAGAAGGGAAGCTGGCTTATACTCATCAGCAAATGGCTCCCTAAAAACTTTGAAGAAGACCTGGTAGAGCTATTGAATGAGTACCAAGATTGCTTTGCTTGGGACTATGATGAAATGCCAGGTCTAGATAGACAACTCATCGAGCATCGACTTCCAATAAGGCCAGGTTTCTGGCCCTACCAACAGCCAATACGCAGGATGATACCAGAGGTAGTAGAGAAGGTCAAGATAGAGATTAATAGACTACTTAGTGCCGGCTTTATTAGAAAAGTCAATTATGTTGAGTGACTATCTAACATTGTACCTGTAATCAAGAAAAATGGCAAGATCCTAGTGTGTATTGACTTTCGAAACTTAAATGATGCCACTTCAAAAGATGAGTACCAAATGCCTATAGTTGATATGTTGGATGATGCAGCTGTTGGACATGAAGTTTTAAGCTTCATGGACGGCCACTCGGGATACAACCAAATCTACCTAGCAAAGGAAGACGTGATTTTCATTGTCCAGGGTTCATAGGGATCTTCGAATGGGTCGTTATGTCCTTTGGACTTAAGAATGCTAGCGCAACATACCAAAAGGGGATGCATCTGATCTTCCCCAACTTCATTAGCCAATTTATGGAGGTGTACATAGACGATGTTATGGTTAAATCGCATGACCATACAGAACACCTTCATCATTTAAGGAAGTCATTTGAAAGGATGCGCAAGCACCAGCTCAAGATGAACCCTTTGAAGTGTGCCTTTGGTATCTCAACAGGCAACTTTTTAGGCTTCCTTGTCCACAAGAGGGGAATTGAGATAGACAAAAATAAAGTGAGAGATATCCAACAAGCTCAACCCCCTCGAAACAAGAAAGAGCTATAGTGCTTCCTAGGCCAAATTAACTTCTTATGTCGGTTCATATCTAACATGGTAGACCGTACTCGGTCGTTCACTAACTTACTCAAGCTGAAAAGGGGTGAGTTTATATGGGAAGAAAAATACCAGCAAGCCTTTGATGACCTAAAGGACTACCTGTTATCTCCTCCCATAGTCTCTCCCCCGAAACTAGGATGACTATTACTTCTATATCTATCAGCTGCACATGACTCCATAGGGTGCTTACTTGCTCAAGAGAATGAGGAAGGAAAGGAGCAAGCAGTCTACTACCTGAGTCGATCCCTGCTAGGAGTAGAAACAAGATATTCTCCTATGGAGAAGCTATGCTTGTCCCTCTTCTTCGCTTGTAGGAAGCTGAGATACTACCTCCTCCTTATGGAGGTAAGGGTGATTGCACAGACCAATGTCATCAAATACCTACTCACTGGACCCATCATGAGAGGAAGAGTTGGTAAGTGGGCACTTCCACTAGTCGAATTCAACTTCACTTTTATCCCTCAACAGGTAGTGAAAGGTCAAGCCCTAGCTGACTTTCTAGCAGATCACCCATGCATGGATATACCTGCCGACACCACAGTGGATTTTAAATTAGTCATCATGAAATACTGGCTATTATGGTTTGACAGCTCGTGGACTAAGAAATATGGTGTAGTGCTTCGTTATCAAGTCCCCGAATAGGGTAAAGACAAGGGCATCTTTCTTGCTTGACTTTCCTTATACCAACAACCAGGCTGAATATGAAGCCCTATTACTAGGCCTACTCACCCTAAGAGACCTTAGGGCCGAAAATGTCTGGGTGCTTGGACCATGCTAGTTATTAATCAAGTCATAAGGGAATTCAAGTGCGGACGCGAAGGATTCAAAGAGTATTGTGAAGCAGCTAGAGAGCTATTGAAAGGCTTTGAAGACGTCATCATTGGATTTGTGAACCGAACTAAGAACCTTGTAGTCAACAAACTCACACAGGCCAGATCTGACTTTTGTGCATTCACAAGGTTTGATACAGTACTAGTTAAGATTAAGGCGACCACAGTGTTAGCCAACTTGGCCCCGACGATAGAGGTCGGTCCCCTTGAGCTTGATCGAGACTGGAGGCAAGAGTATGTTGATTACTTCAAAGATCTGAGCTTATGCTCTAACAAATCCTTAAAGGTAAAGGCCCTTCTCTTTGAGTTTATTAATAATACACTCTATCGAAGGACCGTAGATGGACTACTTTTGACCTGTCCAAGCCCGCCAGAGGCTATACTAGCCATGACAGATGTTCATGAAGGCATTTGTGGAGCACATCAATTAGGCATCAAGACGAGATGGTTGATGCACCGTTATGGCTACTTTTAGCCAGAGATGGCTGAAGACTGTATAAGGTACGCCAAAGGGTGTCAGGAGTGTCAAAGGTATGGACCAGTGCAATACACCCCAGCCAACCTACTATACCCTGTAGTGAAGCCTTGGCCGTTTAGAGGATGGGCAGTAGATGTGATAGGAAAGATCCATCCTGCCTTAACCAAGGGCCACTCCTTCATCATTGTGGCAACAGACTACTTCACAAAGTGGGTAGAGGCTATCCTTATAAAAGTGGTGAATCAAGAAGCAGTCATCCAATTCTTCAAAGAACACATCATTCATAGGTTCGGGATACCTAAGACCATCACAACCAACCAAGCTACCATGTTTACGGGAGAATATGTTCAAAGCTTTACAAAAGACATGGGCTTCAAGATTACTCATTCGACCCCTTACTATGCACAAGGAAATGGTCAGGCCAAAGTAATAAACAAGATGCTAATGGCTTGCATAGAGAAGTCCGTAAGGGAGAAATCCCAAATCTGGCACCTAGCACTGTCAGAGGCTCTATCGGCATTTCGTACAACAAAGAAAGGGGCAACAGGCACTATACCTTTTGTCCTTACCTATGGACACGATGTTATGATACCTTTAGAGCTAATGGTACAATTACTAAGGAGAGCCAAACAAATGTATATGTCTACATTAAATTATGACTCAGCGATGTTGGCTATACTCGAAGACCTTCCTGAAGTAAGGCTTAAGGCACTAGATGCCATCCTATAATAGAAGAAGGTAGTAGAAAAAGTCTACAATAAGAGGGTCTGAGAGAAGCACTTCGAGAGAGGCGACTTGGTATTGCGAGTAGTTCTTCCACCACGCTACAAGGACCTTCAGCTAAGGAAATAGTCTCCCAATTAGGAAGAACCATTTGAAGTACATGACGTACTCTGGAATGGGTCTTATCGACTTGTTGACATCAATGGCAAAGTACATGAATGCCCTATCAACAGGCTATACTTGAAGATATATTGACCTAGCATGTGGGAAGGAGCAGACGATAGCTTGTTCAAAGACTATGCTCGAGAGTCCCAATGTGAGATATGATCAGAACTTCAAGACGCTTGCTCTAGTCCATCTTAGGCCACCTTAGTGACACTGATAGTTGTTTTATAATGGTCGTTTCTGTCTTTAGAAACTTGTTTACTTTGAGATAAAGATAACTTTTAACGGTCCTTCAAGGCCGACCAAAGCTTCGAGTCATATCCAAAATAATCCATACACGAGATCCAAAATAGTCCAAACCTCGAAGCTAAAAGTCTAATCAATTACTGAGAGGAGAAAACACACTCAAACACCAAACTCTTCATGGAAACAGGCGACGGCCTCCTTCACAAGACTGAAGGACTCTGCCAAGACCTCCTTCTCTAGAGCATGGGAGTCTTCAAACTCTTTCAGCTGGGCTTCAGAAAGGTGAGCACTAGCGACACACTTGGTGTAGACTTCAGCCTTAAATGCTACTAAACTTTGACTCAGGGTAGTCCTCCTCTCCTTCTCTTCAGCCAACTTGGAGTGCTCTTCAAATATCTTAGCTTTAACATCAGCAAGCTCTACCTGAAGTTGCTTCCTTTCCGCCTCGAAGATCAAATTCTTTTCTTCTTCAAAGCCATTTCGATCTTGGTAGAGGTGAGTTGATCATACTGAAGCCTCATGCTCTGCTCTACCTCAATTAAAGCACCCTTGTCAACTGTGACTGCCTTGCTGAAGGAAGAACATGCTTCAACATACTTCTGGTGGCGCCTAGACCTGCACATAGGTAAAGAGTAAGAGGATGAGCATACATAGACAAAAATAGGAACTTCTTCTAGAGATTTCTGTCAAGGAGGCTAGTGAAGTCTCGGCTGAGAAAAAAGATCAAATCTCAAACCCCAGCCGAAGAGAGGTTGGAGATGTCTGATCTTAAGAAGGCCACAGCCTCATACACGACTAAAGGTAACTTGTTGCTAAGAGTAAAATCCTTTGCCTTCCATGAATCGGGTCAGAACCTCAATGTGCCCGCAGAGAGTGACATCCTCTTTGGTAGTAGGCTGAGAGGCAAGGGAGTGTGTGGTTGATACCAGTCCTTCATCCATATCCATGTCCAAGAAGGCCTCAAAGGAGACCTAGGAGTAGGAACAGTCAAGGGGTATCACAACTTAAACAGAAAAAGAGAAGGAGTTACCAGGCTTACCATGTCAGATTCATCATCTGATAAGTCCAAAATGGTGGCATCATGAATAGCAGATGAGCAAGGTGCCACCGAGGTCGAGGGAGTTGGCTTCATAATATCAAGAACCCTCTGAGGACCAGACTCTTCTGACATTCCTACTAGAATACGAGGACCAAGCTCCTCTGACACACCTCCCACTGGATCACACACAGGCTCTCTGGGCAAAGACAAGGATGCCTACTGATCACAGGCTTAGCAAGTGGGAGAGCAGACTCGCCCTGATCAAAGAGGATCTATGAACACACCACTATTGTCAGAGACTGATGATCAAGAGCATTCATGTGAAAGAGCTTCTAGGAGTTCAGGTGACCAAACGAACCTTATTTGGGAAGAAGGAAGAAACTGGCTCTTCACGGATAACCCCTTGGACCTCACAAGTAGGGTTATTGGTTATCTCTACTCCAAGTATAAGAAAAAGATCTCAAATAATAGACTTAAAGTTAGTCAAATAACAAACAAAGGAAGCTTATACCTTTCGGAGGTACTCCGATGCCTGGAGAAGGAGGTAAATTAGCTTCCTTCATATCTCCCTCAGCAGAGTCAGCCAAAGTCTAAAAGGACTTCACCTGTCCTTATTATCTCTCTTGCGAGGCTTAATGGCAAGCTTGGTGATGGGAAAAGTAACCTCAGGGTTGTCAGCATCTTCGAGCTCCTTGGCCCCAACCAAAGGAAGACGAAATAGTTTACTTAACTCAGTGGCACTATGGGTCCAATAAGGTAACTTCATCCACCAAGAAAGATAATAGTCCGTGATCCCTCCCTAGGTAGAGAATTGATGCATGGCACCACGAGACAGAAGGAGGGACCTCGCCGTCAAAATACCTTTGACCGAGCCCTAATGATAGAACTCGCTTCTCCTCGTCCCCGCGAACTGATAAAAGAGGTAAGTAGGGGGAAAATGAACACCTTCCACCAGCCCAAACTGCTAAGCTATAAAGTGAAGATGATAAGACTCCACGACCACCTTGCCCTTAGTACACCCACCGATAAGGTCACAAGTGGTCAGGATGCTTCTCCAATCGGTGGCAGTGGTCACCATATCCTCAAAAGAGAGAAAAGGTAGACGAAACTCCTCCTTTAAGAGTGGATGGAAAGAAAGGGGAGTATCTGATCCTGAAGACGCTGAGGAAGATAAATGGTCCCCGAGTCTTGAAGTGCCTCTGGCAAGAGTGGAGTAATAGTCCTCATCAAAGGTAGAAAAGTAGACTCTTAAGCTTTTCTTTGGGACCATAACCTCAACCTCGCTGAAGTACGGAGCACCATACAAAGGGCGAGGGTCAGGTAAATTAGCTGGGCACACCAAGGAGGGAAAATAGGCAATGGCCCAGAGAGCGGCTATCCATAAAGGGCCAGAAGCATTGAAGACATCATCCTCTTGTTGAGAAAGGACATACCGAGTCAGATGGTGATATAGCTGACAGAGGACAAACTCTCCCATGGCTAACTCCACACCATGAACTATGGAATAGGCTAGGTTTTCCCAGTCTGGAGACACCTTTTGCCTATTTGGACACATGATTCAGCGAGAGAGCCATAACTGAAGAAATCCATATGTTCATTAAGAGAAGGGGGCGCATCAGCTGGCTGCTTGTAAGTATTTAGACTATCTGGAGTGATCATGCGTCCGTGAAGTTGAAGACCAAAAAGAGCTGCCATATCATACAGGATTATCATCCTCATACCTACACAGTGGGAGCAACACCTTGCTAATAGAAGTTTAATAAGACAACAAAAAGTAGGAAATACTCCAAGCCACACACTTACCGGAGCGAAAAAGAAATGTGTTACTACTTGGACACCAATATTACAAGAGGGCTGCAAGCAGGGGGAGGCATAGCTTAAAGTCACAAGTGGAGAACTCTATGAAAGAAGCTACACCAGCATCAGTCCAAGTCGTCCCATATAGCTTAACGAGCCGGCTGTACCAACAGCTATAAGACTTGGAGTGGGTAGGCCATTGGTATCTATCCTCCATCCAATCACCTAAGTCTATTCTTCCACCCTGGAATAATAGAGCATCCTGGGGGTGGATAGCGAGGAGCCCTTCATCAGATAGGCGCTTGAAGTTGCACACAATAGGGCCAAGGCTAAAGCTCTCTAGCCTAGAAGATGCTCCGAATAGACCAGTGACACCATCGCCTCCTGAATATGAAGCACCAAGGTCGTTCCCTTGATGATCATCATTCAGGAGGGAGATGTCGATATCATCACCATATTCTTTCTCCACTGCATGTATCCTAGCTACAAGATTCTCTATTGTGGTCTAGAGTACCTACAAAAGAGCAAAAAATAGGTTAAAGAAGCTTATCAAATTCGGACTTTAGCAAGGCCGGTCAAAGGTGTTGCAAGCATGCCTGACAAAAGGGACAATTACAAAGCCAGGACTTAAGCAAAGGCAACATCACCCACACAGGTCGACTCAAGCATAGGTGGTAAAATGAATCCATCAATTACTTAAAGCGAGTCGACCGATGCAAGCTAGCAAATCCTCTTACCTAAGGCCAAAAATTCATATTTCCTAAGGGAGCGACATTACCCTTGCCATCGGCCAAACCTCCAACAAGAAAGAGAGGATGAACAAGCTAACACATTTGCCTAGCAAGGATGGAAACTCTCACCTCAAGGTAGGCTTTAATCGGCTATCATTCAAAAAAGACCAAGGAGATCGAAAGATGCAAGAGAATGATGCAAACCTGGCTTAAGCAAAGGAGTTCGGCCGAGCCTCCCACGAAGAGAGAAAAATTAGCTTGCAAAAGATAAAAAAATCAGGTTGTGAACTCACCTAAAAGGCTATGAAAACTCACACTTGGAGAAGGGTTTGGAAGGACTTCTACTCAAGATGCTACCTTACCTATGACACCCAAGAAAGGCCTAATAGTTTCATGTGAGTTCAAGCTATAATAGAGGTTTCAAAAGCCACTTAGACATTTTGTCAAACACTTGGTGTGTGGAGTCTAAAGGATGTCTCACCAAACATTCCCGTACAAGCAAGCCACAAGTTCACAAGAAGGCCAACTCCAACTACTATAGCAAACTCTAGAGTATGTGAGGAACTTTTTCCAAAAATAAAAAAAACGAAACCAAGAAAAAAAGAGATTCGGCCAGAGTCTCACTGGTGACGAGCGGCGGCTACGGGCGGCGACCGAAGCTTAGAGTCGTCAGTGCTCAGAGGTGGAGCTCGCCGGAATATGGTGGCCCGCAGTGGTCGGCCAGCAAGAGAGAGGAAGGAGATGAAGAAGTTTGGTTTGGGTTTTGGAGAAGTATGGAGGAAAGAGAGAGAATGAGTGGGTTTTCCCCACCTTATGAAGTTAAAAAGAAATTTTGATATGAAGAGTCATTCACTTACTAAGTTACATATGGTGACACTTTTAGTTTGAAATTCAAATTGTCACCATGTGGGGGGGCATTGTTAGAAGATAAAATAATGTTTGCCTTGGAATGAACTTCATGAAGTACTTTTCCTTGGTATGGTGACTTCTTGAAGTGCTTTTAATTGGGGGGTGACTTCATAAAGAGCTTTTCCCTCCTTGAGTGACCAAAGTAGATACTTTGTCTCCTTGTAGTGGGGGATCTTATTGGTGTGACTAAAGGAAGGCCAAAAAGACAAATGCATGTGGGTGGAGGAAGGCAAAAAGGACAAATGCATGTGAGTGGAGAAAGGCAAAAAGGATAAATGCATGTGAGTGGAGGAAGGCAAAAAGACAAATGCATGTGATTAAAGGAGGTGACTTCCATAAGTACTTTATCTCAAAAAGAAGTTTTACCTCTTGGAAGGGGGTTTGTGCACATGCCACTTAGTGAAGAGGGAAGTGACTTCCATAAGCACTTTGTCTCCCCTAAGTGACCAAAAAGGATATTTTACCCCTTGCTAGGGGGCTCTCACGCATGGCTTCAAGGTGGGAGAAAAGTGACTTCCCGGAGTGCTTAGCCATCCAAGGGTGACTACTATGGATATTTCGCCTTCCATAAGAGGGGGTTCATTTGGTCCTTTCTTGCCTCACCCAAGGGAAGTGTTAAAAACATACCTTGCCTAAGGGAGGTGTTAAAGGCATACTTTGCTTAAAGAGGGTGTCAAAGGTCGATCTTACCTAAGGAGGGTGTCAAAGGCATATCTTACCTAAGGAGGGTGTCAAAGACCTACCTTGCCTACGGAAGATGTCAAGAGCCCACCTTGCCTGAGGGAGGTGACGAAGGCTTGTCTCACCTAAGAGAGGTGTTAAGGATTCACCTGGCCTTAGAGAGCTGTTGCAGCTTACTTCGCCTAGAGGAGGGGTTGAGAATTCACCTTGCCTGAAGGAAGTGTTAAGAGCTTAACTCACCTAAAGGCGGCGTCAAGATCTTATTTCACCCAAAATGGGTGTTATCACTCAAGAAGGGTGCTAGGGGCTTAATCCACCTCAAGAAGGTGTCAAGACCTTATTTTACCCAAAATGGGTACCTTCACTCAAGGAGGATGCTAAGAGCTTAGTCCACCTAAAGGAGCTGTTAAGAGCTTATTTCACCAAAAATAGGTGCTTTCACTTTGGAAAGGTGTGAAGAGCCTTGGGAGGGCATGAAAACCTTACTTTGCCTTAAGGAGGCTAAAAGAGCCTACTTGCATCAAGAAGGCGCGAAGAGGACTGTGAGACCGTGTGCAGTCAAAAGAGATAAACTCGAGCTCTGAGTCCACAGAAAGGGATAAGCCCAAAATTAGGCGATAAGGGCGGTTCCAGCTCAAGATAAGGATAAGCATCCCCGAAGATAGGCATTGGAAGAGTCCGAGTGCAAGGAGGAAATAGAATCCCAGTGCAAGGAGGAGACAGAGTCTTTCGCCTATATAAAGGACGTTCGAGGGAGGCATCATCATCAATCAATCAACCACACAAATCTTATATCAAGCTCAAAGCTTCTTTTTTGTATCTTAGTCTTAAGCCGGACATTAGCGCTTGGTTGGCCGGGCATTGGAGCCTGGTTAGAGAAACTTAACTTCGGTTAGGTAGTGGTGGTCATTTGATCACATTTGTATCGTTGGGCGCCGACCTTGAGACGAGCCTTCAAGCCGTCAAGAGATCGACATTGACACTCCGTTACATTTTCCCCACAACACCAACTTTTATGATGAAAATCTGACACGATCTTTTCTAAAATAAACAGGAAGTCTTAATATTTTTTTCACAATAAATTGAAGCATACACAAATGCTCAAACTAGACCGAAAGATAATTACACAAAAAAGTAATAGCGGAGGTCACCAACACTCAATAATAGGGGGCCTCCTACTTCCAAATTAAAACAAATAATTAATCAAATAGTGACGCCTCCTACAAATATAGCAATATATTTGTAGCTGGGCGACTACAACTCTGCTTTAGGCTATCTGCAGCAGTAGCCCCAGACTAACCCAGCCCTAAACCAGCCCTACAATATTTAATTAATTTCTCAGCCAACCCAGTCCTACACTCACTATGGCCTATCCACACTTTTCCTTTGTATAGCAATATTAATTGACCATCTGGCTATTTCAAGCCGCCCCTACCCCGGCAATGTTAGGTAGGATAATATTGCTGCTTCTTCTCCATTGGTTGGAACTCTGGACCAGATGAAAGAGATTACATTTACTCGATTTCATGATTTTTTTAAATCACATTAATTTATATTTTCCTGTTTTTTCATAAGGAAAGCAACATGTTTACATTTATTTAACATAATTGTATGCTGGTCTTATTTATAATACCTCATTTGGAGCATTACACAATTTTTTTTATTTGAAAAAGCATTAGTATTAAATATATATTTTGAGAATTGTCCATTATAAAAATGTCACATAATTCAAACCAACTAAGGATTGTTGAGTCCAGTAGCATCTAGATAGAAAAAAATGCTAAGTACTAATCATGTTGTCATGTTTCTTTCAACCATAATAATAAATAATTGAAATTACTCTTTGCATGTGATAGTGTTTATGAGTTGAAATTATTTTTTTGAAAAAAATAGGCTAAATTTTTTATAGTTTGAAGATTTATTTAAAAACTACTCTTTCAATTCTTATTTTACAAAATAATCTAGACACTTGGTCCCCAACTCCTACGTTAAAAATTTTTTTTGCAAAAGTTCAACTTGAAAAGATGATACTAACTTTCAAGTTTTTTCCTGCAGAGCATGTTTGTTTTGAAGATTAGGCTGCATTATGGAGGCTGCACCTTCAAAATTAAGAAGCTCATCTTGAAAATCGATGGTGAATAGCTCAATTATTCTGGTGGCAGTTATTAAATTAGCGATGACATGGATTTCTTAAATTAATTAAAAAATGACATGAAAATGGTGGAAATGGTGGGATCGATCTCGTATATAAATACTAAAGATTAATCAAAGTACAACTAAAATGAATCGATAGGTTTTTAGTTTCTCCTTAATGGTTGTAGATGTTACCTGATTGTTCTCAACTTAGGTTGTTTAAGGGCAATTTTAATCAATGCGCTATTCATCTTAAGTCGACTTGCGTTGATTAAGGTCCAAAGCCCTTCCGTTTCTTCTCATGTTGGTTGTCCCCACTAGGATTCCAAGACAAAATTGCAAGCTGGTGGTCTGATTTCAATGCTGTCACTCATGGGCACAATAAAATATTTTTTAGGCTCAAGCTTCTCAAAGGAAAACTTAGGCAAGAAAACTTCGCTCCATTCGCTGATTTATCTGATAACATCAAAGCTCTCAAAACTGAATTGGACTCTCTGGATATGATTGATGAGGCCTTCTTGGTCTCACAAAAAAATTAGAAGATTTGCTATCGTGAAGTCCGCAAGTGTATTTGGCATGATCAGAAGCTATTAGACACCATGTGGCAACAGAAATCACGCATTCAATGGCAGAACCAAAGGAGACCACAATACCAAGTACTTCCATGCCCTCACCAAACTCAGGGGACAAGGCTAATTTCATCGGTTGTATTCGTACAAGCAAGGGAGACCTTACTGATCCAGTTGGCATTAAAAGAGCAACTATTAAGCACTTTCAAGATCAATTCTCTAAAGTTCGTTGGAAACGATCAACTCTAGCGATGAGGAAATAAAGCTGGAGTTTGGGATTGTGAAGGAGATAAGGTGCCTGGGCCCGATGGGTTTTGAATGTCATTTTACAAAGCTTGTTGGAGTATTATGGCAGAAGACGTTGGCTCTTTTATCTAACATTTTTTAGGCACTCTTGCATAATTTCTGAGGTGAAAGCCTCATTTATCGCCTTAATTCCTAAGTGTTGCGGTGCTAACCAGCTCAAGGACTTTCGACCAATCTCTCTCGTTGTCAGCTTATACAAAATTATAACTAAGATCATATCTTCCCCCTTAGAAGTGTTATTGGCCAGGTCATTGGTCCCGAGCAATCAGGTTTCATCAAAGGTCACCACATGCTTGATAGTTTTCTAATCTATAGCAAACTCGCCAACCTGATGAAGCACAACATGAAAAAAGGGCCTTTTTAAAGCTTCGTCTTAAGATGTTGGAACAAAAAATTAATTTGCAGATGTGCTAGACCAGTTTTAATAAATAAAAAAAAGGATAATTACCCTTAGCTCCCTCTGATTTGTTTAAATCATCGATTCAACCTTTTTAGTTCTAAAACGTCAATTTTAACCCCTATAATTTTTTTTAAGTATATTATTGTCAAGTATCCAATTGACGTGATTATAAAAGATACCTACAGACAAGATATAAATAAACAACTTTCTAGTACTTTTCTAAATTTGGGACTGACAAGGGTCAAAAATTGAATAGAAAATTTGGCACCTCATGTTTTCCTTAATAGGCCGAGGTTATATTAGGTTTTGCTATATTGATTATGGCCTAGAGTTTTGTATATGGTTGGAACTAATTTTTTCAATATAATGGCAGCCTCAGTTAGGGGTGAGCAAATTATCCGATATCCGTTGTCCGAATCCGAATCCGAAGTTTTTTCCAAATTCGGATTCGGATAATTTTGAGTTCGGATTCGGATTCGGATTATCCGAACTTTTTAATTCGGATTCGGATTCGGATTCGGATATTTAAAAAATTAATTCGGATATCCGAATTATCCGATTTTATATACATTTGAAAAAATTAATTCGGATTATCCGGTTTTAATTCGGATTATCCGGTTTTAATTCGGATTATCCGATTTTAATTCGGATTATCCATATGTTTTATTAATGTTTTTTATTTTTTTTTTGAGTTTTTCGGATAGTTCGGATTATCCGAATCTGAATCCGAAAAAAGTTCGGATATTCGGATTCGGATAATTCATTATTCGGATTCGGATTCGGATAGTAAAATATGTGATTCAGATAATTCGGATAATCTCGAATTCGGATAGTTCGGATTCGAATTATCCGTATGCTCACCCCTAGCCTCAGTATGAAACAAGGAAACCCACAAACCCATAAACCAAACACACAAATAAGAGAGAGAGGAAAAGAAAAAATATGAACGATAAAGACTTTATCTATGCTACGCTAAATAAAAGACAAAATTTGATAAGAGATTTGTGTATTTGGTTTGTGGATTTGTAGGTTCTTATTTTTTTAAAGGATAAAGACATATATATATATAGATATCGAATCCTACCCAATTTTTAAGATAATGTTAAAATAATATATATTAATATATTAATTAATAAATTTAAAGTTACAATATCAACTTAGCAAACGTGGAATTTATTTCATTAGATTTTTTTAATATTGACTTATTTTAATAAATGGATAACTTGCAAGTGATTGAATATTATTGTGAATAATTAGATTGAGTTTAAATTAATTTAAAAATAAATATATTAAAATAATTTAGACTAGCAAGTTGATCCTAATCATGTCCATTAATTTATAACCCGAGTTATATACTGATCCTTATTTTTAAAGAGAATAAGGGTAAGAATATGAATATATCTTCTGAAAAGAAGATCTTATGGATCCGTCATCCTTATTTTCAAGGTAAATTACATCTAGCCCCCTCGGGTTTGGGATATTTAACGCTCGCCTCCTTGCTTTTCTAAAATCGATTAAAAAATTCTTCATGTATGGCAAAATTGTACGAATCAGCCCCTCATACCAGAATCGGAGATTTTCTCCGGCGATGAGGCATGAGAAATGACAAAAATGCCCCCCTTTAAAAATTACTCTCCTCTTCCTCCTCCTCCCTCTTCCTCTTCCTCCTCATCCTCCTCCGCCCTCTCCTCCCTCGCTCCATACTCCCACTTAACACCAGCAAAAGAAAAATTAATCACAAGCACAACCAAATCGATTGCAGAAAAAATAATAAGGCAATCCCAGAAATGATGAAACGAATAATAAAAAACAATTAGAACCAGAACCAAAAGCAATCGCAAAACCCAGTTCGTAAAAAAAACATAACCAATTGTTTAAGCACGGGCCCGATTCATAAAATCCCAGTTCTCTCTCTCTCCCTGTCCAATTCTCCGAAATAACCCAAAGACAGGAGACTTCGAGTTCGAAAGAGGTAGTGCTAATAAGCAAGTACCTTGTTCGGAAAAACTAAGAGTGAAGAGGTAATAATTAATAAGTAATAAAATCCGATGAAGGCTTTCTTGGCGATGGTTGCCGGGATGGCGGCACTGGTATTCCTCTAGTTCATCGTACACGACCACGATAACATCTTCGTCGCTGCCGAGCTTGTCCACTCCCTCGGTATCTAAGTTGATATCCACTGGCAGGAGCGATGGGATTGGGGCTTGGTCGGGTTTGGGTTCAAACGAGGATGGGTCTATTAAACGAGGATAGGTTGGGTTTGTGTTCGAACGAGGATGGGTCGAGTTTGGGTTCGAACGACAATGGATCATGAGCGATAAAATTGGGGCTGGGTCGGGTTCGAACGAGGATGGGATTGAGGAGGATTCCATGTTTGGTGATGAACAAGATTCTGAGATGGAAGGTTATGGTTATGAATTGATTTTTAATTTTTTGAATTGGTTATGGTTATGAATGGTTGATGGAGCAGTTCGAGGAGGAGGGAGGAAGAGAAGGAGGAGGAGGAGAAAAGAAACGGAGGAGGGAGGGTTTTTTTAATTTTTTTTATTTTTTAGTATAAGAGTATAATAGTCATTTCTCGTGCCTTCTCGCTGGAGAAAATCTCTGATTCTGGCATGAGGGGCTGATTCGTACAATTTTGCCATACAAGAAGAGTTTTTTAATCGATTTTAGAAAAACAAGAGGGCGAGCGTTAAATATCCCAAACCCGAGGGAGCCAGATGTAATTTACCATATTTTCAATAGTCAAATCTCTTCATTCGTTGCTTTATCCGGTGGATGATTTATCTGTAACAAATATCTATAATAACATTATCTTCCCGCTCTTTTATAGAGGTTGCACAACATCATTTCAGTGTTTATGTGTTTATTGTAACTATAAACTACTTGATTTGTAGATTATCAAAATTTTATGTCATAAGTATACCTTATGCTCTTCAAAACTTAGATTAAATGCATCAGATAGATAAATTATCTGATTGCAAATTAAAACAAACCAATCCTAATGGCATTTTCTAGCCTCCAAAATCTTTTTCCAAATCAATGGGTAAACTTTTGTAGTTTACTCTAAACTATCAACCATTGAGCAACTTGCCCAATTCCATAATCACAATCCAAAATCAATGTTCATACTAAATTATAGCTTAATCCTTCAATTTCATATAATCAATCTCGTATTTCTTTCCAAAGAAACATTCTTCTTCTTTTTAAATTTCAAAGCAAACTTATGACTTAGTTTCTCGTATATTCTCCCTCTACAAAATGTTGTCCATAATTTCCTCTTTTCAAACCTGATTAAATTAGAAGTCAGATTCCCAATGCACATATACAAGCAAACTAAAATATTCACAAAAACATAACTCAAATATTTGGTGAGATCAGATCTATAACCCAATATATATACATAAGAAGAAATTGAATATATATATATATATATATATATATATATATACATATATAAGTGTATAGATGACTTAGACAAAGTGGTGATCACTCACTTCATAGAAGTCTCACCCGAAAAGATTGATGTTCATATATTAAATACATATATATTCAAATGAGCTCGCAAAAAGAATATATATACAAATGGTACAAGAATCCTAAACATAGAGTAGATTGAATCCCTTGTAACAACAACCACGTACCTTATGAACTGATTTGTACAGTTTGTATCTAATCCATTCTCTGTCTCTCTCCTTGACCAAGTATCATTTTTTTGGTCCACAAGAGTTAATTAATTAAGTGAATGTTATTTAAATTGGCTACTGGATAATTAATCACTTAAACAGACAGTCAACCCCAAAAAACTCCTATAGCAAACAAAAAGGAGCACACTTATATAAAATAGAAAGAAACCGGAGCATAAAGAGGGAAGGAGAATAAGTCACGGATCAAATGCATGAATTAATTTTGATCTATACAAACTTATGTCCTAACACCTAACACCTATCTCCTTGAATAATTTAGATCTGAAGCACGTATGATTTCAATTGAGAGACATCAAAGTTCTTAAAACCTTGAATAATTTAGATCTGAAGCACGTATGATATTAATTGATAGATATCAAAGTTCTTAAAACAAATAATTAACATCCGTATGTTTTTTCGGGCTCGAATTCAAGAAATTTCGATCATATTCGTTTGTTGGTAAGTACATTCATGAAGTAATTGAATCCTTGATATATGTCAGTCAACGTACACACATAGACTGGAGGTCAATTAATGTGAATGTGGACTCTTATCTATGTTGATGACTCAATTAATGTGAATGTGGACCTCCGATCTATGTGTAAGGGTTGCTTGTTCATGATTCCCGAAGCTCCTTGTTGTGTGTACTTGAGCTCTACTTCCGTTCTTCCCAAAGTTATTTAACACAAGTTAGAATGGGCCTCTAGAATGCATGACTTTCCAATTGCTCTCTAGCCTTAGAGTCAATATTTTGTCCTCTTAGATCCTTGTTTGGGGTGATTATCTACCAGGAACTGATTGAGCTCCTATTCCTGGGATGCTCTTCCTATTCTGTGCTCTACATTAGTTTGAGTATTTAATATTGTTTTTGATATAAAATTCATGGGACTCGGAATTACAGAATATAATTGGCACAGCATAATGCACTTCGCCAATCTATGGTCACTTTTCTCGGGGTCCAGCACGATATGGTTTAGTTAAAAGGGTTAAGTCAACACATTACTTTGGTATTCCCGGTCTTGTTTAGAGATTTGTCAATATAACCCATTGCCTTGTCTCATAAAAATAACCCATCATCTTTTGTTTTGTTTTGGTTGAGCATAGCAGAGAAGGATGGAGATTGAGAAAGGGAGAGGTGTGTCCCTGAAATTTCAGATTAAATTAGTCCATATAAATTAGACGAGCTAGTTAAATATTCTTGAGAATAAAAAAAAGTTGTGACGTGAATATGACACCGAAAGACCATAGCTATCTCAATGAATCGGTGTAGGCTAATGTAACACACCAAATAAAGTTATTCTACAAAAATGTTGCTACTTCAGTTCTTCCTACTTCCATTATTCTCATTCGAGACTAACTCTTATGTAAGTGACAAAAGACATTTATAAGTGACCGTCTATCAAAATTTAGCGAAACAAAATATTCAGTATTTAATGTAAGTTTATGAAATTGAATTGGATTAAATTATTTTAGGAAGGAGGGACCGGTTTTCTAATGTGTTCTAATCACTACGATGGATCTTTCTTTTTTGAGAAGAATCATTCCCATGATTAGGAAGCGACATCATTGTTAAACAAACTTAAGTTCTTGATAACTATACTTAGAAATAGAACTAGGTCTTGATAAACTAGATTATGCAATCAAGACCTAGTTCTATTTCTAGAGTCCAACGCTTGTAATTTTGTTGACGAATACACGCTCACATAATCGGCTTACTAATTATCTTTTACTCTTATAATCACTTTAATACAAGTTTATTTCTCTGATTAATGAAGCTTCAATTGTAAAGTAAAAGAGGCGTTACATATCCCGTGGTGGGAAGCTATGTGAGTCATGAGTGAATAGTGATAGATAGGACTAACGAGACACAGGCAATGATTTTTGGAAGAAACAGAAATATAAGAAAATTAAAAAATATATATGTTATTCTAATTTAATCAAATAAGAATTTTAATTCTTAAAATTCATACAATAATGTTAAATTTTTGTCACATTCACTAGTGACTCTAAACTTTATTAGTTGAACTAGTTATAAACCTGAAAACAGCCACTATCGATAAAACAATAGAAAGAGAATTAGCTTTAGCTTTCACCCAACACAAATTGTAGGAAGAAAAAAAAAGCTGTTACCTTTCCCTCTACCTTTCCACCAACTGATTTGTTCCCAGCAAAATCCAACCAAAAAACTCCAAAAACCAAGCAATTGTGGTCAGATTAAAAAAAAAAAATCCATCAAGTCACAGCAATTCCAAGTCCTCCCTTCGAGCTGTTGGAACTAATTCCTTTTTGGCACTTGTCCTAAAA
>SOPF01015661.1:0-16827 GCA_012979155.1 Hypericum perforatum
TCCTACTCGCTTTATCCTCGCTCTCCAATTTGACAACAATAAAAGCAAAAAGCCAAGAGAAAATCTCCTCAACCTTAGAAAAATAAACTCCCCAACCCAACTCGTCCATTTCACTACCCATGGAAGAAATTAAAAACCCAACCTAGCCCAAGTTCAACCAAACTTCCCACCATCAACGACCATGACGACCTCTACGCAGCCCAAGCAAAAGGCCTATTGGCTTCACTATCCTTGTCCTCCGTAATCGCTCTGACCCACGAGGTAGAGGGTCTGGTTAAATTCAAAGTCATGGCAAACCTGGAGGCGACAGACGGGATGTACGTGTCGAAGTTGGGTATGGGTATGGTTATGGGCTTGGGATGTACGACATAAGAGTTGGGTTTCAGCCATTGTTCGGTGCTTCGGCAATGGGTTACTTCAACCTTCTCAGTGGTCATGGAAGCGATGGGGCCTGTCCTAACACGGCCATTTTCAGAATCAAATCTGGGTTTTTTTAAAGTTTTTTGTTTTTTTGGTTTAAGGTTCTTGGTCAAGGATGAATGGAAATGGCAATTTTTAATTTTTTTTAAAGGTATAATGGACAATTTCATGTCAAAAATTTTTTTAAAAAAAGGAATGCTGACGTCATCAAGAGACTTCTGACCAATATTTCATTATAGATTAGGGACCTTATATCTAATTCAAATGATACAGGGACCTTATTACAAAAATGACTATAAGTCAGGAACCTGAGAGTAATTAACCCAAAATCAAATGATTAAAGGAAACAACTGGTGGGAACCACATATATTTTTCCTCCATTTTCGGAGGTTATGAACTGTTAAGCAGAAGTGTTTGATTTCAAAAGGTAGAAGGCGTTTGAATTTCAAGTTGGGTATATTATTTCTATTTTGTAAAATATCTAATTTAGTATAGGGTACGATTAATCCAGGATTATGTGAATATATACTCTTAATTTTCTTATCTTTCAAAAAAGAATTCGAGCACCATATATACCTATTTTGTCCTAAACATACATGAATCCAGATGCATATTCATGATCTTTCCTCATTTAATTGTCGATGGCATCAATGAAAGTACCAGCTACTCCCAACATTCTGACAACAGAGAAATCCCATCAATTTCGTCAATAAAGAAGAAGAGTAGACATCCCATTAAATATGGATCTAGCTCACCCATCGTCGTGTAACAGATCTTCCACCATCGTGAATCATGCTTCGTTCATCAAAATAAAAAAATTGCTATCGTGAATAATGGAGATCGGGCTTCCCATCATCCACATGCATTCATTAATAATTTTTTTCAACTGTTAATTGTTTCTACAATTCTGGAACTGGACCGTCATGAGATTCGATCATCTCACCTCATATTTAAGGACTAACACAGTTTCCATCACACCATACATGCGGTAGTACATTGATTAATAATTGGGTGCCCTACAATTACTGTATTAATCAATTTACTCTGCCCTAATTTGTCCAATTCTTTTTCTCTCCCCTTAATTATTCAGATGGAGAATTTTATTTGTTACTTGTAGACTAGAAGGAGAGTTTAAATCTTGTAATTTTTATAAAAAAGACATTCTTGATCGTTATACTTAGAAATACTGCAAAAAACTAACGAAACTCAAAAAAAAAGTCATACACTTCTAACGATTATTAATTTTTCGCTTCTTCGCAAAAATCTAAAGAAACGTCAAAATTAAATCAATTAACGAGAGAGCATCAGGATTAATTCCCAAAAGTGAACAAATACAACCGAATGATACAAAATAATATTATTACGTATTCTTAGAAAGTTCTCTAAACTTAAACTTCCGAAACTTTCCCCGTAGATGTCTTGGGGAGCTCGTCCTGGAAGTCCACCGTCTTTTGACACTCTTGTCAGTCTCCCGGTCAACGATGTCGACTTCCGTGAAGCCGGCCATTTTCACCCCTCGCATCCTCTTCAGCCTCGCTCTCTCCCCGGCGTGGAGCTTGTTCCATTGCCTCTTCCATTGACAACCGTCCCGGCCACCTCGGTCAGCCAGAACTCGTGGCACACGACGAACCCTAAGGACTCCGTCCAGTCCAGCACGGTCGCCGGCGGAAGCGGTGACCTGGAAGTACGACTTAGGTAGAAGGTTAGTGCTGTATTAGGTTTTGTTATATTAGATTTTCTTGTATTGGGTCTTAAGTCTTAACTGTATTGGGTTTTGTTATTTTAGACTTTTCTATATTAACCAAGGTTTTCTTGAATTAGACTGGGACTATGTTCGCTTCAGCACAAATCCTAACAGAAGGATTATGTGAACCTATATTTTTAATTTTCTTATCTTTTGACAGCACAATATGAATTAATTCTGATCTCATTTGATAAATTTTAAATTTGTCGTGTTTAGATCCGATTACATCACTAAAATTTCAGTGAAATTACGAAACATACATGGACCTAGTTGCATACTTGCATTCCATGATAATTTCTCATTTAATTGTCAATGGCATCAATCAAAGTGCCAGCTACTCCGAACATTCTGACAATAGAGAAACCCCATCAATTTCATCAATAAAGAAGAAGAGTAGTCATCCCATTAAATATGGATCTAGCTCACCCATAGTCGTGCAACAGATCTGCCTCCATCGTGAATCATGTTTCGTTCATCAAAATAAAAAACTTTCATCGTGGATCATGGGGAAATCTTCCCATCATCCACATGCATGCATTAATATTTTGATACCCTACAATTACTGTCATTCCGACTATATGACACTGAAAAAATTAGGGCAGCATGCTAAATTTTGGTAGATTACACGCTCGGCGTCGCAGAGTCGCAAAAGTCCTTATGTGTCTTGCAGCCGATGGGCTTGTAAATTGTTGAATATTTTGAAGTCGCAATAGTCGTTTACGTGTGCTACATGCTATAAGCTTTTGCTTTTGGAATGATATATAATTTTCTTATTGAGTTCAAAATTTGGGATGATAGATAATTGTATTGAAAATAAGAATTATGTTAAATATTTTATTTTGATATCATTAATATTCAACCAACCTACTATTTTTTAATTACTAATATAATAGTCTGAATATCTAGTTTTTGAAAGTTTCCAAGGAGTATCACAGAATAAGGACTGAGATTTTTTATTCCGCATTTCTGGGTCAACATTAAATGTTGCCGGTTCTCAGGGACCATCATCCCTTTCTATTAGCCGTCATGTATCCGTTTATCATTATTTGAATTTTAACTCTCTTGAAAAATATTTTATCTTCTGTTTTATAGTTAAATGATTGTCAACAAATCATCTAAATCCCAAAAATTTCTTAGAATAATATAAATTTAAGTTAAATTGGTTAAAATATTTAACCAATTTGTTTTTCCTCTCCTCGCCGTTCCCCCTCGTATTACTTTGGGAAATCGGAACATAATAGAACTTGTAGTTCCGACGGTGAATGTCGTGTCCAATTTAGTGCACATAATGTCACCCCGAAACTTCGTTGTTATTCAGTTGGTCATATCATATATCAAGGGCATAAGATAGCTTTTTTTGTGAGACGCAGAACATAGCTGACCATATAATAAAAATGTTTCTTAAGCTCAATTTAGCTAAAATGGCTACATTTTCTACTTTTAAATCAATCTAATTTGTCACCCTGTGGAAGAAATCAACGGCTAAGGGCGGTTTGGTTCGAGACAAAATGGACAAATCGCTACGGAAGCATTGAGAGCAGTAGACTTTAGCTAAGCATGTTGCTTTTTGTCGAAAAATTAATATTGACTAATTAAAAATAGTTTGATTTGTCGCAACATTATAAATAGGACGACTGAAAAAATAGTGATAACAATACATTTTTCAACCACGGGATGAATTAGTAAATTACTATCGAGATTATGTTTTACTAAAATTCGGTTTAATGCAACAACAAATAGCTTAATTGCAAATAATTGAATGGAGAATTGAACAGCTTGATAATGGTCTCAATCAATTTTCTCTCCCTTAATTTTACCAAAATTTTCTAATTTCCTGTCAGATAGAGAATTTGACTTGTTAATTGTAGTCTGGAACGAGAGTTTAAATCTTGTATTTTGTTATAGAGAAAGACATTCCTGGTCCTTATACTTCGAAATACTTCAGAAAACTATCGATACTCAAAAGAAAAAATATATACTTCAAACCATTATTATTTTACGCTTCATGCTTCTTCCCAAAATTCGGAAGAACGTTAACTTAAATAAAATTAACGACCGAGGATTAATTCCCGGCAATGGAACAAGTACAACTAAATAATATAGTTAAATATTTTTAGCAAGTTCCCTAAGCTTAAATTTCTGAAACTTGCCGGTAGATGTCTTGGGGAGCTCGTCCTTGAAGATCACCGTCTTGGGAACCATAAAATGAGGCATCCTTTCCCTACAATACTGCACTATCTCCTTCTCCGTCGGCTTTTCGGCCAACCCCCGCTTCAAGCATATGAAAGCGCACGGCGTCTCCCCCCAGAACTCGTGCGGCCGAGCCACTACCGCGGCCTCGTCCACCGCCGGGTGCGAGTATATAACCGACTCCACTTCCGTGCTACTGATGTTCTCCCCGCCGCTTATGATCACGTCCTTGGACCTGTCCTTAATCTCCAAGTACCCGTCCGGGTGGAACACGCCCACGTCGCCGGTGTAAAACCACCCGTTGTCTTTTAAAGCCAGTGACGTGGCAGTCGGGTCCTTGAGGTAACCTAGCATAACGCAGCCGCCTTTGAAGACTACTTCGCCTTGGGTTTGTCCGTCTCTTTTGACGCTCTCGTCGGTGTCCGGGTCGACGACGTCGACGTCCGTGAAGCCGGCCATTCTCACCCCTTGCCTCGCCTTCAGCCTGGCTCTCTCCCCCGCGGGGAGTTTGTTCCATTGCTTCTTCCATGCGCAGGTGACAACCGTCCCGGCAACTTCCGTCAGCCCGTACCCGTGGTTCACGACGAACCCTAGTGACTCCGTCCGGTCAAGAACCGTTGCCGGAGGAGGGGCTCCGGCGGTCATTATATAGACCGGCTTCTCTAGTGTTTCCGCGTCAGGAGAGTTGGAAAGCATGTTGAGCACCACGGGGGCGCCGCACATGTGGGTGACGCCGAGCCTTTTAATGAGGCCGAAAATGGTTGACACGTCGACTTTTCGAAGGCAGATATTGGTCCCTCCGACGGCCGCCATCCCCCACGGGTAGCTCCACCCGTTAGCGTGGAACATCGGAAGGGTCCAAAGGTAGACCGGGTTCTTGGGCATGGACCAGTCGATGAGTGATTCTCCGGTAACGAGGTATATCCCTCTGTGTGAATGAACTACACCTTTGGGAGCCGAGGTGGTCCCGGACGTGTAGTTAAGGATCATCGGGTCCCACTCGCTCTCCGGCCGGACCCACTCAAACAGCGGGTCCCCCTTCCTCACCAACCCTTCGTACGTCTCAACGAAACCCGAGCTCTCGTCCCCGTCCTCGCTGATGAGGACGAGCCTCGGGGAGGCGCAGTCTTTCGGGAGGAGGGAAACTGCTTCGAGGACGAGGGACGCGCAGAACTGGTCGACGAAGACTAGCTTGGACTCGCCGTGTTGGAGCAGCACGGACACGCTGCGAGCGTCGAGCCGGGTGTTGATGGTATTGAGGATGGCTCCCGACATGGGAACCGCGAAGTGAAGCTCGTACATTGCCGGGATGTTGGGAGCCACAACGGACACAACGTCGCCCCTCCCGATGCCGATCGTCGCCAGGGACGACGCCAGCTGGAGACATCGACGGTTGGTCTCCGACCAGGTGTACCTTGTCTCGTTGTAGATGATGGAGGTGCAGTCTCCGTACACGGTGGCGGCTCGCTCCAGGAAGCACAGAGGGGTGAGGGGGCAGGTGCTTGCTGGGTGTGGCTTTAGCTGGTCCATCTTAAGCAGAGGGAGTTTAATTTTTGTTTAAGGAAATTTGTTTTTGTGGGTGTGAGTAAGGAAATGAGCCCTTTATAATCCTAATGTTGCTGCGTCGAAGTGCATGGATTTTGGATTTTTGCGTATGCGATATCGTAGTTGGTGTGCTTACTAACATTGTTCCTAAAAGCATACTGTGAGTCCATCCAATTTTTTTGTTTTTTGATTCGATATTATTAGTCGAACCAAATATTTTTTATAAATATATATATTTATAAATATTTTTCAGTTTTATTAAAACTTATCTATGAAAATCATAATTTAATTCAAAAAAAAAATTTTGATTATGAGAAAAAGCGTTGAGTTGGTGGAGCATGCCATGTTTTACTTCTTGGTCAACTCTTCATGTTCCGACGGCTGGAATTGCATTTCTTTTTTATATAAAGAGGCAATTAGGCAAGAAGTAGTTCCGTTAGTACGCGATTAGGTACATGGGGGGGCATGCCATTATTTGGTAAAAATTAGAGTACTGAGTAAAATGCAGAATTGCAAAACAACCTGAGATGAATAAGAAATGTGATAGAGATAGGATGAAGACAGTTTATTAATTATCTATAGATTTATTAATTAATTATATTTATGTTTTGGATTTCCATGTTTGATTTTAAGTAAGATTTTAGTTGATATAATTATGTTGGTTGATTTAATTAATGAAAGTTAAAATTATTCTTTATTTTTTTTTATTTTTCGGTATCTTCGTAGATTTAGAATCAAGATTATATGATATTTTTTTTGAATATTTTTATAATAAACGGTTCCACGATTCTTATCACGAATTAACACTCCATTACATGTATACGTGATCAAGATGGGAAAAGTATAATATAATATGGTTCTATTTCTTGGAAAAAATAAATAATTTTATGTACAATTGTGGTGCAAACATGTAAGTTTATTGTCGTTGGTAGGAATGTAGAGGGTTGTAACAGAATTGTTTATAAATCAATAAAGTTTTGGAGGTAAGCATTTTATTTATATTGCAGGAAATATATTTTCAAACCAATCATGTCCAAGCATATAAAAGTATTCAATTATGACAACTACCCCCACCTGTACCGATTTACCTTCAAGGGAGGCAAGTTGCTACGGAAGAGCAGCCGGCGTACTTGAGTCGTCTTTGACTACTGACTATTAAAGTAAATGTTTTTCGATATTATAACATAACAAGTACAAAAGTAGTAGCTCAACCTCAAAAAAAAAAAAAAAAAAAATACTAGCCCGTAGTGTTAACTAAGAGTTCGAATTATAAAAAATATAATAATATAAAATATTTATTGATAAAATTTTATTGTCTTTAAATTACATAAGATTCATAACTAATTAACCTACACATGATTTTAATTGGTCTGAAAATCATAACAAGTAACAACAGTAGTTAATCGGATATTTTCACATACTTGCGAATAATAAAAAAATAGTTATATTTGTTAATGATTACTTTACCTATAAATATCTAATGATATTATTCACCTCCAAAGATACAGCAGATAAGAGATTACCGTCATATGCATTATGATAAAATTTATCTAGTATATTAATATAAGCATCCAAAAAACCAGCTCGATTTATTTCGTCCATTTTCATACTTCGGTCGTCTCGCGAGTTACCATTTTGATGATCATCTGAATATCGTTGCACCCTTCAACCCCCAGACGAATCGCATGAGATGAATCTTCCGAAAAGGTCTTGTTTGCGGATTAAATAATTCACCATCCTTGTTTGTTGCTTTTTTGGACCTTGTGCTTCTCGGAATCTAGAATTCAACAGGTTTTTTAACCCGGCCGATATGGGCCTAATTCGCCATAAATGGGCCTAATATCTACTAGAGTTTACCATTGTTGGGCCCAATACCTTGGACATTAACTTAGAAAACCAAGAGGTGGCCCGGAAAGCCCACTTTAATTTGTGTGCTTTTTGAGGTTACAAAATTGGGAAGGGAGTGGAAACCCAGCGCATGCTCAGTTTGGGGAAATTTTAAGATGTAAATATATTATAGAGGACCTCTTCGAGGATTAGGAGACCTTCAAGGAGGTTGTGGAATCGGGGTTTAGATTTGGCCCACGTAGATATATATATATATATATATATATATATTTATATATTTTTTTCTTTTTCTCTGGCCTTCATTTTTTTTTCTGTATTCTCTCCCATTTTCTTCTGTCTACTCTCCAAGTAGTCGTTGGCCGTGTTCAAGTCACTCTCCCTCCACGACTTCATTATTCAATATTTAGCCCTATTTAAAAAAAAGTAACCAAGAAATGCTAATTTAGAACGTATCATTATTAAAAAAATTGTATAACTACTGATGGTATGTGGTATCATTGTTTACCTAGTAACACCACTCATTAAACAAAAAACAAAGAGTGGTTTATTAATTTTAATTAATTATCCACCAGTCAATAGAGCAAAAGAAACAAATTGGAACATTATCATAAAGTACAGAAGTTCACGGTAACATCAAATTAGGAACACGGCTACTGCCCGCGGGCAGCCATTCTTCACGCGATAGGCACACTGCGGAGAACACCGTACTCCTTACCATCTCCGGTGGTCGCCTTCTCCTCCTCCTTGGCTCTCTTCCTCAGCTCGTCGAGGATGAAAAGGACACAAGTGGACCCTATGTTCCCGTACTCGCTCAGGACATGCCTCGTCGCGACAAGGGTTTCGTCTTTGGAAGACAAGTTATCAGCGATCACATCGAGGATTTTGCGGCCTCCCGGGTGGACGGCCTCGCGGACTTTTTCGGTCTTCATTTGGAACCTTGTGACAACTATTCCAAATGTATCTTTGATAGTATCTTGGATAATTTTGACGTTCTTGTGTGAATAATTATATTAAACGTTATTTTTTATATATATGAACAAGACATGTTTGATATTGTAGAATGAATATATTTTGTCATATATAATAATTAAAAAAAATAAGATAATAAATTCAAAATCATAAAATAATAAAGTGATCAAATTTCATCTTTTAGAATTTGGCTTAACACATGATTCATAAATCCATGCCAAGTAACTACGATCTCACAAACTCATAATTGGTCCTAGACTTTTCTAGCCGCTTCAAGTGAGTTAACTATATTTTTCTTAATTTCAGCAATTACATCCTCGGCCATCTTCTCGCTCCAACTTACCAACAAACATTATTAACATAATCAGAGGTGACCAGTATTATGGGATACTCAAAATTCCAATTTGATATGTAGTAAATAAAATTAGAATGTTAATTTTGATAATTTTATATTTGAATTCAAATCATCTCAAATTTAAATTTTGGATTTTGATTTAGATATGAATAATAAAATTATAATTTTAAATATCTAAATTACCCGAGTTAATAAAACTTTAGTTTGAATAGCCACCCAAAATAGCCTAACCTCAAACTACCTGGCCCTATGTGAACATATGGACCTGGCTGGATACTAACATGCCCAAACTTGCATCCACCATTCCCAAACTCTATTTTCAAGTCAATCCCAATTTTACCAAATATAAACCCTACCTAGGGATGACAGAAATGCCCATACCTTGAGGGTCGGACTCTACCCTTACTCTGTAGGTCGAAGGTCTGTTGATTTTGACTGAGTCTAGGGTAAGGTATGGATATGGGTTTACATTTGAAGGTAGGATCTAGGGTAGGGTATGAATCTTATGAACTTTTACCCTACCCTTACCCATTTACCCTAATTTAGACCCTACCCTAATTAGACCCTAACTAGACCCTGATGAGACCCTAATTATACTTATTCTTATTTTTTACTTATAAATTATAATATATTTGTTAAATATTCTGAAATATGTTACGTAAAATTAACTTTATAATTTTTTTTATTGATATACTAAATATTTCATGATAATTTTTCATATGTTTATTATGATTCAGTTAAATTTTATATATATAATTAAAATTATGTGTTAAAAATATCTTGTATTTAATTCAAGGGTCAGACCTTATAAGACCCTATAAGACCCTGAGGATAAAGGTATGGGTCTAGTATTGAAAATTCGTAAGGGTCGAGAGTAGGTATGAATCCGACTTTTCAAACTATGGTATGGGTAGAGTCCTACAAATACCCTACCCTACCCTACCCATCGCCATCCCTAACCCTACCCATTTTCTTCTATCATGGTATCGTGCGACAGAAATGAAAAACCATCAATAAGCTGTTTGCTACCTGACCACTTTGTTACCATGTTTGGTCGCCTGTTTCTTTAGCGCATTCATCTCTTCTTCATTATTTCCTTGTTCTGAGATGTATATGTTAGGATGTAATTCATAATTTCTAAATAGTTGTGAAATTATAGAGAATTCTAGAACTATGTGGAGATGAGTAGAATTCTCTAGAATAGTGTGGAGTTATCTAGAGAAGTGTAGAACTCTCTAGAATCATGTAGAAAAGTGTAGAATCTTCTAGAACTTTTTAGAGATGTGTGGAACCTTCCGAAAGCTTATGGAAGAGTATGGAAGGTTATAAAAGCTTATGGAAGGTTATGGAAGAGTATGGAAGAATGTAGAAGAGTATGGAAGCCCATAGAAGAGTATGGAAGGATATAGAAGGGAGTGGAAGATTGTAGAAATTCCTAGAGTGTGTGGAGCTAACTAGAGAATCAATCTCTACCGTAGGATATAATTAATCTCCACCGTTCATTGAGGAGGTAGAGTAGTATAAATAGGGGTAGGAGGCTTCCTAACTAACCAAGAAGAAAGAAGGGAAGAAGAAGAGAGAAAGGCTTCTCATAAGTGAGAAAGAGTGAAGTATTCCCAATTAGAAAGAGTGGAGTGAGATATCCGTTCCTTTATAAACTTTCTCTTGTACATTTCAATAAAGTCTACTTATTTGAGTGAGTCTTTGTGTCTCGAGTGCAGTGAGTGTACAAGAGTTTCCTTACCTTGTGATCCTGGTAAAGGTTGAAGTGTCGTGTTTCCCATCAGTGGTATTAGAACCAAGGTTCGTAGTGGTAGAGGAATAGAAATATTGATAGTGTGATGACATCAAACATGTCAAAGGTATTTGAGCTCCCACTCTTTGATGGGAAGACCAACTTTACATTATGGCAGAGTACGATTCAAAGTCTATTGGTGCAGTAAGGTCTGGATCAAGCTCTAGATGAGGAGAAGCCGGTCTCTATGAGTGATAGAGAATAGAGCATGATGCAGAAGAAGGCCGTGAGTACAATCTGACTGGCACTTGCTCCTGAGATTAAGTTTAGTGTGTTGAAAGAGACCACACCGAAGGTATTATGGGACAAGTTCAAAGGAATCTATGCATCCAAGTCACTCACAAATCAATTATGCTTGAAGATGGAGTTGTACTCGCTCAAAATGAAGGAAGGAGGTAATCTTCATGATCACATAAACATGTTTAATCAAATAGTATGTCAACTAATGAATACAAGTGACAAGATCAAAGATGAAGAGCAAGCATTATTATTATTAGCGTCATTACCAAAGTCCTACAAGCTATTGGTTCATACACTACTTGTAGGAAGAACAACTCTCACATTAGATGATGTGATGGCAGCTTTGTATGAGAATGAGAGGATGCTAAAGGATGACGATGATAACATAATTGTAGATCGCGTACTAGTCGTGGGAGAACGAGAACAAGAGCGAGGGAGAAACCTATCAAGAAGGCAAGGTAATCTTAGATGGAGATCAAAATCTCAGACTTGCCAAGATCACAGTGATAAGGAGTACTATTACTGTGGGAAAAAGGGTCACATTCAAGCGAGATGTCATGAATTGAGGGAGGACTTGAAAAAAATTAAGGAGGCATCTCAAAGTAAGGATGATAGTGACTCTCGTACCAATGTGGTCTGCAATGTAGGTGATGGCAATATTTACCTTGCAATATATGAGAAGGTTGACAAATCTAAGTGGGTGATGGATAGTGCTGTCTCAATGCACATATGTCGAGATCAAGCCATGTTTGACACCTTGAACACTAATAGAGAATTTGGTCACTTCAACTTAGCTAACGGCGAGAAGTTGAAGGTTGAAGGTTCTGGAAGCATAAAGATGATGCTTCATAATGGTACATGCCACATTCTCCATAATGTGAGGTACGTGCCTTCGAGTAAAACTAATGTCATCTCATTGAGTTTATTGACATTAGATGGATATAAGTATTTTGGCACAAATAAGTAGTGCAAGGTGTTTAAGGGAAGATGCTTGATCATGAGAGGAAGGAAAAGTGAGAAGAATGTTTGCTTCTTAGAAGGCAGTGTAGTGCAAAGAAGAAGCATCAGAGGAGTCAAGGAAAAGAAAGTAAAATTTTTGGAGATTGTCCAAATATTTGGAAATATGAATTAAGGGAGAAATTGTTAGGATGTAATTCATAATTTTCAAATAGTTATGAAATTCTAGAGAATTCTAGAACTATGTGGAGATGAGTAGAATTCTCTAGAATAGTGTGGAGTTATCTAGAGAAGTGTAGAACTCTCTAGAATCGTGTAGAAAAGTGTAGAATCTTCTAGAACTTTTTAGAGATGTGTGGAACCTTCTGGAAGCTTATGGAAGAGTATAGAAGGTTATAAAAGCTTATAGAAGGTTATGGAAGAGTATAGAAGAATGTAGCAGAGTATGGAAGCCCATAGAAGAGTATGGAAGGATATAGAAGGGAGTGGAAGATGGTAGAAATTCCTAGAGTGTGTGGAGCATTTTAGGGAATCAATCTCTACCGTAGGATAGAATTAATCTCCACCGTTCATTGAGGAGGTGGAGTAGTATAAATAGGGGTAGGAGGCTTCCTAACTAACCAAGAAGAAAGAAGGGAAGAAGAAGATAGAAAAGCTTCTCATAAGTGAGAAAGAGTGAAGTATTCCCAATTAAAAAGAGTGGAGTGAGATATCAATTAAAAAGAGTGGAGTGAGATATCCGTTCCTTTATAAACTTTCTCTTGTACATTTCAATAAAGTCTACTTATTTGAGTGAGTCTTTGTGTCTCGGGTAGAGTGAGTATACAAGAGTTTCCTTAGCTTGTGATCTTGGTAAAGGTTGAGGTGTCGTATTTCCCAACAATATATTGCTATAATATGACAGGAAATGGAGAAATTGAGGATTCGGAAATTTGGGGGAAAACGGTTATTGGAGGGAAAAGCTAATTGAGGGATAATAGGAAAGTTATCGAATCTTTATTAACATGATTGGATGGGTTAAAGTGTTATATCCACAGCTCTCGTCAGGATAAGTTACACGCATGGGCCAACTAAGTTTAAGTGGATCGTAGAACATTTTGCATATTAACAGGCTGGGTCTTCTTCTGTAGAAAGTAATGTTGTTAGTATCGCGAGTTAATTTTTGGGATATTACGATTTTATGATTCATGATTCATTATTGACACAGCGAATAGAAGCCCTAGCAAGATTGGGAGTCAAGCTAGATCGGTCAGATTTTGTTGATAACTCTTAAATTCTCTCACTTTCACGAGTTTGGATCAATATTTTCTTTCTCAAATCTTCTAAAAGAGAGATATGATATGGGGTTAGATCCGATTGTAAAAAGGTTGGTATTCACTATTATTATATAAACCAAAACACACAAATCTACTATACTATTTTAATATTTGTTAATAATTTTTGTATCTAAATAATTTTTGATTGCTTAATCTTAAATCACATGATAAAATTATTCTAACAAATATTAATGTTATTATATTTTAACGCTTATAATAAACACGATTTGTAATTATTGAACCACCGGATATTAAAAGTCAAATTTATATTATCTTTGAAATTTATATTTTAATAGTTATTTAGATTCATATTTTTATTCTAACAATTTTTATTCTATGACACTTATTTTACATGAGAAAATGACCGGGACGACGAGACTCGGAAGACAAGGAGGTGCTTTGTTTTAGTTTTTAAAATTTTAAAGTGTATAGAACTCATAAAAAAATATGTTAGACCAATGAAACAAAAAATCTCTGATAGCCGACACTATAAGAAATTTTGAAAGGAGACGTTTTGTTTCATTTAACTAGTTAGTTTTGTTTAGTATTTCATCAAAAAAGCATATTTCAGTGTTTACTGAAGAAATTATGTTTTGAACTTCGACGAAAAAGATTCATTTACTCTAAATATATCAATTTTGTTAATTTCACATTAAATATTATCATTCAGTATCTCCAGTCGTACAATACAATATTTTGGGGTAAATTACATCTGGCCCCCTCGGGTTTGGTGTATTTAACGCTCGCTCCCCTGCTTTTCTAAAATCGATTATAAAATCCCTCCTGTATGGTAATATTGTACGAATCAGCCCCTCATGCCGGAATCGGAAATTTTCTCCGGCAAAGAGGCACGCAAAATGACAAAAATACCCTTATACTAAAAAACAAAAAAAATTTTTAAAAAAAACTTATTTCCTCCTCTCTCCTCCCTCCTCTCCATCCTTTTCCTCCCTCCTGCCGTCGTCTTCTCCGACAAAATCTCCGGACAAAGAAATCACAAAACCCAATTGACGAGGGGAACCATCCGGAGCATATAAACACCAGAATTCTCGGAGACGAGGCAAATCAAACCCAAACACCCACCTCTATCATCGCAGAAGAACAAAAACCTCAAAATTGAAGCAATCAATTAGATCTGGGATCACAGAAACGCAATTGCACACTAGAAATGAACAATCCACCGCCACAGTAGTAAATCCAAAGCTAGGTTTGTCGCAATTATTCATTTAAAGCAAAACAAAAACCAAAACAAAAAAATAACCGCAAGCGAGGACACATTTTTAATCTCGGAGACGAAAGCGTCAGGAGGCAAAGGGGGCTATTAGGTTGTGAGGCGGGTCGAAGACGAGGTTAGGGTCAGACCCATGTTACGAGAGAGGGACGACGATATGGCGCGTGCGAGGGCGAAGACGAGGGAGCTCGAGGAGTTCCTATACAAGCTGGAAGCGAAGAACCGGGAGTGGAAAAAGTTGGCTCAGGAGAACGAGTCCATGGCTGTCTCCCTCAACAAAACCATTGAGCGGCTACGCGAGAAGGCCACCGTTTGTAGCTCCGGCGAGGATGACGCGGAGTCCCGTTGCATTGGGAACAGCAACAACAAGGTGGAGAAGCAAGAGGAGACGATGACGAAGAAGATGGCTGTTGGGATTGTGCGATGTCGTTTTGGGCTATTTGAGGAGGAAGTTCGAGGGAGAGGGAAAGGGAGAGGGAGAGAGGAGAGAGAGGAAGAAATAAGTTTTTTTAATTTTTTTTTGTTTTTTAGTATAAGGGTAACTTTGTCATTTCGCGTGCCTCTTTGCCCGAGAAAATTTCCGATTCCGGCATGAGGGGCTGATTCGTACAATATTACCATACAGGAGGGGTTTTATAATCGATTTTAGAAAAACAGGAGGGCGAGCGTTAAATACACCAAACCCGAGGAGGCCAGATGTAATTTACCCAATATTTTGTGCTTGTGTTAATAACGACTCAAGGACTAACGCGCAGTTGGTGCAGTGGTGCCAGGGGCTGCACTTGGAAGGACGAACCAAGGTTCGATCCCCCGCAATGGCGTTGGGAGAGGTTTAACCTTAACCCCGGGATCCGCCTCGAACAGAAATAGTCGGCCCCGTTGAAAAGCCCATAATGGGCTGGGCCGGATACCTGGGTATTCACCAAAAAAAAATAACGACTCAAGGACTTGTACATATATTGTTGAACAATAATAGAGATTGGTTCACTAGTCCAAGGTTTGGAACTCAAAGTCAAAGGTAGATGTCCGCATTTATTTAACTGTCCTTGTACGTGGACTCCATGAAGAGATTTTACCAAGACGTTGGACATTAACTGTCCTTTTACGTACAAGGACATTAAATGTGTTTGTACTTGTACGTGGACTCTAATAGAGATAACTGTCCTTGTACGTGATATTTGGTCCAGCAACACAAAGTTGAGAAAGAGTTTGAAAATTTTAGGGTTCGATTCATGGCGCGTTGTAGAATTAAAAAAAAAAAAAACTGGTGTTGTGGACTGTTATGAAATTTCGTTTCCGTAATAATCTTAAAATCGGTTCTTTGCCTTGATTTTTTCCGTGCTGATGATATAATTTTTCTATAAGTAATATTATTAATGAAAAAAATTACAAGGGTCTTTTAAACGGTACAACAGAAGCATCTACACTCTTACATTTCTGGGCTTTTCCTTGGTAGGTAACCGTTTGTTTTCAGTTCTTTTGGGGATTGAACCTCGACCTCCTCGAAATATTATTGGGCTAAGACTACTCACTACGAAGAGCCACGGGCATTGTGCCATGTTAACACGCATGATGTCATCGCGTGTCAACGTGACGTATCTTCACTGCAACGACGAGTTTCTCATGCACCGCGACCATTAATGATGTCTGCAATGGCGCCACTAAATCCTCAAGATGTCGTGCCACCATCTTTGGTTTGAACTTACGAGATCTTCGCCGTACTAGGCACCATCTTTGCCCTGGATTTGCGACAGACTCACAGAGGCTACGTTTTGCATTGGCATGGGTCTCGGGAAAAGGGGCAACAACTCCATCGATCTTTAGACCATCCGCATTGGTGCCCCCGCTACAGTGTGCGCCCTGGGCGCCACGTCAGCCGCGCCCCTGCTCTCAGTTTTCAGCCCACAGTGGTGCCCCTGCTACAGTGCCACGCCCTGGGTGCCACGTCAGCTTTTTTCTCAGCTCAGCTTTTTTAAAATTCAGCTAATTTTATTAAACTCGAGTATTTTTTCGTGTTTATTTCGAAGTGCGAAAATTTACGAAATAGAAATTTTATAGAATTCGAAATGTATAACATATGTTTTTCAATTAAATATAATATGTTATTTAAATATATAAGTGCATAAAACTTTAAGGTTAGGATTAAGATTAGGATTAGGGTTAGAGTTAGGGTTATGGTTAGGGTAAGGGTTAGAGTTTAGAGTTTATAATTTACAT
>SOPF01015671.1:0-45735 GCA_012979155.1 Hypericum perforatum
GCTGATGCAATTTCCAAACTCAAGGGAGAGGCAAGTCTGGAGAACCCAACTCGTGTCGAGGTGATTTCGGCTCTTCTTTGGAGACGTCTTGTGGCGGTGTTTAAAACGAGAAGATTGGGCATCCACAAGCCATCGGCGATGACCCACGTAGTGAACCTCCGGAAAAGGGCCAGCCAGCTTTTTCCAATCAATTCACCGGGTAACATTATATGGCTTGCATCCTCGGTTTGTACAAAGAATAATCCAGATTTGAGTGGCTTGGCAAGCCAAATTAGGGAGGCAGCGGGCAGGATCGATGGTTCAATTGTCAACAAAATAACTGGAGACCGAGCATTAATAAATATTTGTGAGATGCAGAAGGAGATGCGAAACAAATTCTCTAATGAGGTAGACTACATATCGTTTAGCAGCTGGTGCAACTTTGGTGTCTACGACATTGATTTCGGATGGGGAAAGCCCATAAAAGCCGGGGATCTGGTGGGGTTAGCTGGAGTCCGGATACCCTTTCATGATGGTGCAGTTGTGCTAATGGATTCGAGAATGGAGAAAGGCGTGGAGGCAATGGTGATGCTTGATGAACAAGATATGATGTTACTGGAGCATGACCAAGAACTCTTATCTTACGCTGCCTTGGTGTAATACATTATGCTTAGCAACTTTATGTGCTACTGCTCGCTGTTCTGCTGCCTTCTTGGTTATGGCAATATTTTATGTTATTTGGTTATTGTTTACGGTTTATGTTCTTTTTTTTAGTTAATAAGAATCAACATTTCTAATGAAAGTTTATCTGTGTAGTTTTTTTAGGGTGCAGAATAGAAGTTTATATGATTTTGGAAGGGACATTCAAAATACAATTTTCATCGAACAAAGAAATACGCGAGCATAATTAGAGTCCATCAAGAAAAATTTTGTAAGAAAAAAATTTATCTCAACAAATCCTCTTCACAACCTCTAAGACTACGCATAGTGGGGGGGCGTGTGCCCTCCTCTCTTCAAAACCGAATCAAACCAGTCGGAGTGATCCAATGGAAAAATTAGATGATATCAGATTCAAATTAACTTTTTTAAACCACAGCGAGTTAGATGGTAATAGTTTAAACTACAGGGTACTAAAATAAACTTTTTTTTTAACATATAATAACTTCTGAAACCGCTTAATTTATATTGGAACCAAATAGAGAGTTATAATTGAACGGTTGGCAAAAGTGGGCCTCAATGACCCAAACCACGTGAGTAAATGAGATTTGGGCCCATACAAATTAAGCCGGGCCACAGATGTCCAGTGGACGGGAATGAGATTTGGGCATTCATGAGTTTCATTAGGCTTCAAGGAAAAACTAGTTCCCAAATTGCTTTTTTCAGGGAAAATTGTTGTATTTCTCAATCCAAGTAACAAAATTTCTAATTTAATGAGAATTCCGACTTTTCACTGATCAAATATTTTACTAACATGAAGGAAATTATTTCAATTCATTTTTAAATATAAAAAAGGCACCAAAGACATGTGCATTTATTATTATGGGAAAAATATATTTTTTTAAAAGAACCATAAAAAAAAGTTACAAACAAGTCCACAAAGCCCACAACACTCCTGCTAACTAACAATCCTGGCAGTCAAGAGGGGCAAAAGATCCAGCACCAGCTAACCAACAAGCCTGGTAGTCTGGCAGGGTGTAAAAAGGCAGCCACAACCCATGCTAACCAACAAATCTGGTAGTCATGGTGAGCAACAACAAAAACAGCAAAAACAATCAAAGTCAGCCAGTAGGGAACATCAATGAATGAATTTGTAGAAGGGCTGACCAGACATATCGTGGCCGATGTGACTAGAGATAGAAGCCAGGAAACTAGGCCACCAACCGTCTGTAGTGAGGTGAGTCAGGGCGTTAGCTGCTTGATTCCCCTCTGTAAAGATGTGCGTGACATGGATCTGCATCTGAGTCCTAAGCGTAAGCATGTGCAGCCAACGAGCATACCAGCACCACAGAACCTCGACCTGGGAAGACTGATAGCAGAGTAGTACATACATAGAGTCCGTCTTGAGCTAGAGGTTATGCCAACCTCGCTCGTATGCTGCCTCCACTGCAATAATAGCCACCAAGAGCTCTGCCTCAAACACAAAACAACACAAAATGGGGTGACTAAAGCAACCCTTGACAAACCCTCGACAAGTGCAAAAAAGGCCACAGCTCGTCCCTAACCCGAAGTCCCTAGAGAACTACCATCCGTATTGCACTTGAGTCAGTCCGAGGGTGGACCGTGCTAGTAAACCTCAATAATATATAGTGCTCAACCTAGCCTTGGTGCAATATGGAGTGCACAAAGTAGCTCTTGCTCCCTTTGCGAAGCAAAGTAGCCCCCTGAGTCAAAAAACGTAGTCTTACCCACCAACCATCGAAACAGTGCAATAATTGCATCCAGGCTGCGATGCTGATCTCGAAAAATGTGCTCATTATGCTCTGTTCATAGTGGCCATCCCGCAGTCACCATGGCAACTCGCCACAACAACCCAACCTGCAGGCTGAACCTCTGTCGTATCATCTCCGTCACGAGCTCTGCCAGACTTAGAAAAGGCCACTAAGGGTCCCCAAATAAGCTAAAAAAGTATTGCCAGAAGGCCACTGCAATCAAATAGTACACGAGCATATGGTCCAGAGACTCTACATCTGCCAAGCACATCGAGCAGATGCTCGACCCAACAAAACCGTGGTGAATCATAACATCTAATGTGGGGAGGGCCCCTAGAATAGTATGCCACAGGAAAGTAGATTGCCGCAATAGAATAGCAGCTTCCCAAATCCAATAACCCTAATATACCGAGAGATGAGTAAGCCAAAGATGGTCATACGCTGCTCGGGAAGTAAGAACCTCATCCCGGGCATGAACCTAAACTGTCCTATCGCTACTAAGAGGACACAGGCGATGTCTCTGGATATCTTGAACCACCTCTGGGAAGGTCTCGTAGAAACTTCGATGAATCTACCAGGGACCATCCTGCTAGTAAGTCGAAATATAGAAAATGCATAGTTTGTATATATGCTTTGGAAGACCCACTCTCTCTGCAATGACATACCCGAGCCAATTATCTAACCAGAAATTGGCCCGAGAGTCCTCCTCTAGCAGAACCTACGAGGAACAAACAATATCAGGCAAGTAGATCTGGACCCCCTGCAGAATCAAGGAATGCACGTGGCATTGCGTGGTCAAGTCCATCGTGTCAATTAATCAATCTCAGATACAACCAAGATATCGTGTTGAACCATGCAAAATCGACCAAGTGAGTCGGCTCAGAAATGCCAAGTTCACCTGTCTTATCGAATGGAGGCCAAGCCCACCCTTTTCCCTCAGGGCACAGACTCTATCCTAGGAAACCGTGCAAGAGGCCCGACAGTGAATATCCTCCGTCCACACGAAGTTCCTCATGTAGGCGTCCATCTATCTCAAAAGCATCCTGGCCACTAGTATATCATCATCAAGTGCATAAATGAGCTTAGAATAACGGACTGTACCAGGCACACCTGACTAGCCATGGAAAGTGCAGAGCCCTTACAGTAGGAGAACTTGCTGATGATATAGTCAGCAATGCTCTGCAAGTGCCCCCATCTGAGAGGGCCACAAAATAATGGGACCCCGAGGTAGATAAACGAGAGCTGCCCTATTGTAATTCCTAGGATGTTCAGTAGACTTGAGCGCCATCGGGAAGGGATACTGTTGCTGAGATATACCTGGGACTTTGCCGGGTTGTAGCTCTGCCCTGAGACTGCCGCATAGTCCTGTAGTAGTCGCAGCAAAGTACGATAGTTTGCCTTTATGACCTGGCCGAAAATGATTACATCGTCTGTATATAGGAGGTGGGATGGAAAACTGCTGCCCCTGCCAGTCCTGAAACCAACAAACTCACCCCGAACCACTACCATTTGTAGCATCCTGCTGAAGATCTCCTCAGCCACAATAAACAGGAGTGGAGACAAAGGATCGCCCTGTCCCACTCCCTGGGTATAGCCAAAATATCCAGCCGAAACTCCGTCAGCAAAAATAGAGAGTCGCGCTGAGTGGAAGATGATGAGTATCATCTCCCCAAAAGTGTCTGTAAACCCCCACGCTCTCAAGCTGTAACACTAATGTAGAATTAATTAATTAATTCTTTATGACGTGTGAAAGAAAAAATGAAGAATTATCACATTATTGTATCTCTCCGTAGGACTTAAAAAACACAACATATTAATCAAACACCAGTTAATTTATATTTTAACACAGCAGTTGCCATCGTAATCCAACGGTCAACAAAATTGGGTCTCAAACGACAACTAAATGAGCATTTTAGCTCGAGCCACTTTCCATCGATCCAAAATGGGCCAAAGATGCCCAATGGGCGAGAATGAGATTTGGGCTTCTATGAGTTCATTAGGCTTCAATGGGAAAAAAGGGTTTCCCAAATTGTTTTATTTACCTTCTCAAAATTGTTTTATTTCTCCAACCAAATACTAAATTTCTAATTTATAAAAAAATAGGCCTCTCAATTAATTTCTTTACTAACATGAAGGACATAATTTCAATTCATTTAAAAAAAAAATTCATTTCATTTTCAAATATGACAAATTTGGAAATATGGCATTACATTGAACATTTATTATAATTAGATTTGAATCACTTAAAATAATCCAGATTCGAGTTTAAGATATTTATAGAAATCTCTCAGTATTGGAAAATGATGAGTTTCAAAAGAATTCCACCTCGAGATCTTCGATAGGTGATTCTAAAAGAGATCTCTGATAGGTCAACTATAAGCCACATACCTTATTATGGCCATGCTATCCCAAAAATTTCCATCAGTGGATAATTTCAAGGATTGTTCAAATTGATCAAAAGGAGTAGAACGACTAAATCATCGTGTTCCATACTTTTCATTTTGATTTTTTTTTGCGAGGGTTGAAATTAGTACTCCACCGTTTATTGAATATATCCGGTTAGACATGTATCATTGAATAGACCTAATCAAATGTATCTTTAAAATTTACTGAAAAGGAAGTGTGTTGAATGAGATAATGTAAAGAGCACCCAGAAACCAATAAGTTTAATCTATATATATACACAACCAATTTACACATTTAAAGTGACTTAAATCTGTACCGAAAAGAAATAATCAATACATAATCAGCAACAATAAATTGCCACCATAAAATAGTTGGAAGATCATCAGAGGCCAGCGGTGTACGGAACACCGGTGATCGGCAGCCACGAACTACCGGCGATTAGGTTGCCGACGGTGAAACTGGAGGCGACTGCCGGACTTGTTATTACATGGTAGCCTTTCCAGTAACCCTATACGTAGTAGATGAGCCAGGCCCATAGTTCATGTACTCGCCGTAGTACACCGTGTCTAAAGCAAAGTTGGTCTTCTCCCACCTTGACCAGCCTGCCAGTAATATTTTCACTAAATTCATTATTGTTGAATCAATAAATTTTTTCAAAAATATTTTTCCTATTGATACGGTATACTTCAAAAATTAGTAAATTATTATTAAAATTTTAAGATAATAATTGGGTGGAGATATCCTTATATAAACATATATCCGTAATCAATAAAATGAATCACTGATTCCTTGGTATTAGAACCATAACAAGGAATATTTTGTTAAATATAAGTAAAGTTCAATCTTGAGATATAAGTCTTGTTAGATTTCAGCTGACTGTTTCCATCCAATTCAAAATTATGGTATAGTCTTCTCATACTGCAACAACAAAAAGTAGAGTATTTTCACTGTTATGATCAATTAATTACGAACTGTCTACATTAGTAAAATCCTATGGTTTTAATGTTGTGGTGAGGAAATATTTAACAGTATGGTACATTCAAGAAGGTTGGATATTCAAGATTAATCCTATGGTACAAGAAGGTTGGATATTCAAGATTAATCCTATGGTTTCATTCCAAGGTCTTTTGTATATCTATAACGAGTCAGTTCATTAGATCAATATATTTAAATTTTTGTATTTAATCATCAATTTACTAATTAAATTCTAATGATTAAAAATTGAACCAAGAAGGTTGGATGTTCAACATTAATGGTCTTTCACCCATGAGATCATTCTAGAGACAGGTCTTTGCGAGTGCTACTTTTGTTAGTTGAATCATCATGAGTCCTCATCAGCCTCATAGGAGCCAAATCATCACAAGCCAAAGCCTTGAGTGATAAATATCATTATGATGTTAAGTACCAATCATCAAGAGATTCTTTTGCTTCAATAAGGAATGCAAAAGGAAGGTGAATTATGTCATAATGCAATTTCTTAATTTTTTGTCTGTAATTAGTTAATGAACACTAATGAAAATGAGAAGAGTAACAGAGTTGACACCACATATATAGTAGTTAGGTTCTCTCCACTAGAGCCTATGGCCATTCTCTAATTATGTATTTTTTATTAAACTGAATAGAAATACATAGTCTAAAATAAGTTTTATGGGTTCACTTGCTAACCCACAAATTTCATAGGATCACTTTTAAACCAACAAATTTTACCAAATTCACTTGTCAACCCACATGTTTTATAGGATCACTTGCAAACTAAATGCTAGCTTTATTGGCAAAGACTAAACAATATTCTAATTTCATAAGGAATCACTAGTAACCACACTACATTTACAAATCTAGTTTTACATGTTCTCTAGAAATCTTCAAAGATTATCGTTGCTCATACAAATGTATTACTCCTAAAAGTCACACAAAAAATGAGCACATACTAATATAAACATATTCTATAGTATTTTCTTTTATCTTCACCACTTCGTGATCCTAGATTTTTTTCTCTTATAAGTAGGAGTTTAGTTTAATTTAGATTTCTTCTATAAATCTTGATCATATTTTTCTATAAGTGGTCTAACTTTGTGCATTTGGCTTGATCTTCTATTTATAGGATTTTTTTGTTGTAGTTGTCAGAACTTGCTCCTTAAGCAAGTCTTCAAAGTTTCCCTCCAAGTCACAAGTAGTCATTGGAAAATAAAGCTTGCTTTTTTTAGTTGACTTTGACTTGTGGATAATTTGATTTTTGAAATAGTTGTAAGAAACAAAGCCAACATAACCATGAATTAATCCTTTGTTCTTTGAAAAAAGAGATGTACATTGTCAAAGTAGACATCCCATCATGTGGACTACTTAAGATGATTATAAATTTTTTCACAAAGCTTAAATACTTTAATATATAGAAGAGTGATTTAACCACCAAGCAAATAAACATTAGCGAAGTGGTTATATGATAGATAAAAGCCAAAACCATCTTGTTTTTGATAAATTTCAAATTTGAACTTGCCTTGGGATAAATATCTCAATCTTTCAGTCAAGTTTTAATCAAATTGAATGAGTAAATATCTCAAATGTTGTCTCCAAATTTTACCCACAAATTATAGACCAATAGAAGCAAGCTATAGTACTTATAGATAATTGACTGTACTTATGGACAATTGAGTATATTAGTAATGAACTACTTAGCCTTAATTGATTGTACTTAATCAAAACATTTAAGATATTTTCAAGTTCATCATATCAAATTGTCGTGTCCTTATGAGCTTAGGATCTTCATAGGATGATGATGGGATAAGGTTATCGTGGAAGAAGATTAGAGCATATCATCATAGGTCTATACCACTTGGATTATTTTAGATATTGCACACTTGGTCATCGTAAATCATGTAGTACTAGTCTTGGCTTGCATAAGGGGAGTGTAAAGAGGGCTTCAAAGATAATAGATGGATAAAGACTTAAAATTTAAGGTAGAACCTCGAAGGTCTTAGAGAGGATGAGATTTTAAGAATCAAGCTTAGAGTGGATTCTATGTGAGGAAATGATGGATTAGAGTCAGACTCTAAGTTGATCTAGATAAGCTCTAAGACTGGGGGCATAGGTCAGGTTTAGTGAGATAAATTTGGAAGATAGATAGACTTTGGGACTTGGGTAAGATCATGATCAGAATAGATACTGGTGGTAACATAAAGATGAATGTTGGAAAGGATGAGCTCACTACTTTGCCAATATAAAAAGAGCTCAAGATAAGACGGAGGACATCACCAAGTCAATAAATAAAGCTCAGGCTTTTATCGTAGTTTCCTTAGTTTATAGTATAGTTTAGTTGATATAGTAATCCGATTTTGGCCAACTTGGTAGCATTAAGCTGACTTCAAGAATTAGGTTGGTTTGATTTGCCCATTGTACACTACCTACATGTTTGGCATCTCATGGAATTCATGTCTATGGTGGGACTAGGTGTTTTCTAGCATGGTGCTTTATGACAAAGCTAGGTCTAGGTTTTTTAGCAAAAGCATCACAAACATGTTTTAAAGGTAAGCTGTCTTCTCTACCTTAATATTATGACTAACAACTTGGTTTTTCAGTGTTCCCCTTCATGGATGAGTCATTTGGGGGGAATGCTAAGATGTGTTAGAAAGTAAACAAGGTTGTTACTAGTGTTACTTACCACTTGGTTCTAATAATGATCCAATAACTGAAAGCATTAGTCCTTATACTGCTAAACACTCTCATTATCAACCTAATCAATAAAAAAGCATGTTAAGGGTGCACTCAACACACTTGATCCAAAAGAGAACTACTTATGCCTAGTTATTTACACAAAATAATTAAGCATGCAAAGGAGCATTGTCACAAAAGCTATAGAGAGAAGAAAAAGGAAGAACTCAATGAAGCCCATAACTAAGCATGCCTACAATTTGGAATTAATATCCTAATATGTTTCATGCATGCATCATGTAAGGATGAAACTAAGTTCTAATGACAATGTTATGACATTTCATTAATGTGGACCCTCTATTTAAGTTTCAGAAAGATAGTCTCTTAGCATTATTAGTTTCTCCTAAGGTATGTATGACTAAATCAAGCCCTAATAAAAAAAGAGGATATGCAACAATGAAACATCTAAAATATAAAGAAGAATAAACCTAAAAAACACAACCTTGTAAAATAGTTTGAAGGAAAAGAGAGTACGAGGAAGCAAAATGTAAACCTTTTCTAAATATGAAGTTGCTTTACCACCATAGTGGTCATCGACAAATAACAATTTTTTTGAAGATCTTATTAATTTACTCAACAACATTCTTCGTCATATGATTGGTTGATGCTGAGCTCCACTTTGGCACTTTTTGGTCAATCATCCATTTGTATGCTTCTTTGATCGACGCTCCATATTTTTTCCATATAACCATTTAACTTACACAATTGTGTACAAATGCCTTAGTATTTTGATTAAGTGCATGTCAAAATTTAGTTAAGTATGATCAAATAAGACTAAGTAGATCGTAAACTAAGTTAACCGAGAGATCATAAATTAAGTACTACAAAATGCTAGTAATGATAAAAAAATAAAGAAGTTTATTGAGAGATCGGTCATAAACTACTTGTGATTAACTTCCAAACTAGGTAAATGACTTTTTCTATTGGACTAAGTTTATTCTTATAGAAGGTTATTAATGTATTGATGAGTGCAAGAAATGCTCATTTTAAGGTCATTTTGACCCAATTTTATGTCTAAAGAGTCTTGGGTTTTGTTTTCTAATTATAGATTTGTTGTCTTGCATGGACTGACTTGCGGTTTTGTGGATCTTTTGGAGATATTTGGAGCAATTCAGTCTTTTTAGAGAAAATATAGAAAAAAATTTGAGGTGTAGAACCCAAAACAAGGATCCATAAACCAGCGACTGGTGGAAATATTGCCGAGTGGCAACATCGAACTACCGAGCTAACAAAATCACCAAGCGACGAATTAATCTGAGCTTATAGATAATACCACACTTAAAACGAAAATGCGTTGGTACATTATTTTAAAACGAAACTTCAATGATACATCAAATGTTTGCAGAATAATTCACCGAAGAGGGTCATAAATCATTACTATAAGCCTTAATTAATGTGCTTCTTCCAATTGGCGACGACTTGGGAAAGTGCCTTGGTTGATTGCCCATCCTCACCCATAGCTCCAAAAGCTATTTCCTTTAAAAACTTCATTCTTCGGCGTAGAGGTTTTCCTTCTTCGCCTTCCATTAAACTCATTACAGCTTTAGAAATCTCATTTCTATCAATGATCCCATTTGGATCACTGGTTCCTAACTTTAGTGCCACCTTAATGTCTTCTACTAGCATAAAGGCGTTCATCTTCTGTTCTGCATGTAAAGGCCAGGTGATGAGTGGAATACCGTTGACCACGCTCTCAAGAATTGAATTCCACCCGCAATGGGTCAGGAACCCGCCAGTCGACCCGTGGCTCAGAATATGAGCCTGTGGCGCCCACGAGTTCACTACCAGACCCCTGCCCTTGGTTCGGTCCAGAAACCCTTCGGGCAGCAAACCAAAGGGCTCATTACATGACCTATCACTAGGGCTCTTGACCACCCAAATAAATCGCTGGTTACTCATTTCCAACCCAAAAGCTAGCTCGGTTATCTGTTTATAACTGAGGGTCCAATGGCTCCCAAATGACACGTAAATGACAGATCCATGAGGCTGATCGTCTAGCCAATTTAGGCTCTCCTTCCAAGCATCCGAACACAGACCCCTGCCTGAACCTACGATTGGTCCGATAGCAAAAACCAGTTGCTTCCCTAGTACGGGTTTCTGCAAGGCCTTGAAGGCCCCACCTTCAAGTTCCGGGAAGGAATTTACCATGATCCCATCAGCCATACGGTACCTCTCTGCATGGTGAAGCACCCACTTGTAGGCATCATTCTTCCTATCCTGAAGCGGCTCCAAAAGATCTCCCTGGTGGATAGGGAGACATCCAGGAATTCTGACAAGTTTATCAACTCCAAGCTCCCAGTCCTCCCAGGAAACCATCTGGTCGAGCCTTGGCAAGTGCAAGAACAAGGACAAGGTCATTGCTGTGGAAGGGAAGAATATGTAGGAAGCAGCCTTGAACTCTTTAGCAAGTTGAAAGCTGTCTGTTCCGAAGAGGTCAGTGACAACAGCAACAAGTCGAGAACCCGAGGAGACAATGGACATAAACACCTCCCTAATGGAAAGGAGTGACCTTATCACTAACAGCGAAACCATGGTCTCTATTTTAGGGTTTTGTGGATGGAGGTCGGAGAGGTCAGGAGGAGGGAGAAAGATGGAGTTGATGGAAGGAGGGAGGGAGGCAAAGACGGACTTGTGGGTTTCACTAGGCGGAGAAAACATGGGGACGATGATGGTTACACGGAGATTGTGGTGGTGGACTAGCCTCTTTGCTAGTTCCACTGCCGGGACCAGGTGGCCGATTCCTGGGCACGGTATCATGGCTACGTGTAACATTGATAGGTGAGTTTTTTCCATGGCGGGCTTTGGGTGTGTTTGAGTTTCGTTTTAGGGTTTTGTCTCTTACAATGGGAGAATGAGAATATACACTTATTTATAGATTGCTAGGGGTGCTTATTAACTAGTTTACTATAATAAAATATGAAATTGGTGGTTCAAGAAATCTAATATTTATGAATTTCCTTATGACAAAAGATGTTTGGAATAGGTTACATACTTGCTTCGGACGCTAATGAACTCTTTTCAGTTTAAGATCAGAATGACTCGATATATTCACCTAACTAGTTTATCAATTCCTGGATGGGTCCAATTCGGAGGGGACGGCCCAGATGGATTGGTGCAAAATAATTAAAAAATGTGACGTGCTTAAGAGATGGTATCAACTATCAAAGGTAATTCCTATACAGAGTTTTTGGGTAGAATCATGTAGAAATTTTGAAAGGTGGCAAAGTTCTTCCGAAAATGATTTTGTTGAGGTGTGCGATGATTGGAAAATGATGTCTAATTTCTTCATCATCATGTAAAGATTAAATTTGGAAAGTGACTTGCATTAAAGATCAATTTGTAAGGCTTGATATATTTTAGATACTTAATGTCAAGGGAATAAGTACATATTTAATTAAGCAATTGAAGAGATCTGAGTAACTAAAATATTTGCATCGTGATTAGCGAGTTCGTTTTTCATATTCTCATGATTACTTGATTGTAAACAATGAGTCATGGGTCCTCTCTAATAATAAGCATATGACTATAATAAGCCTCGCGTTGCTCTCTAATAATGCCTCACATGCCATGATTGCCCTAATTGAAAATGAATTAAAATCATGTATTTAAGATGTCAAATCTTGTCCCCAAATACTGACAATCGAGAAGATAAGAATCCCTACATCAATGCCCACTGAAATCTCAGCAGTTAAAATATTTGCAGCGTGATCCGCGAGTTCGTTTTTCATATTCTCGTGATAACGTGATAGTGAATAATAATTCATGGACCCTTTCCATTATTTCGTCCATTTCAGAGTATGATAATCCTCCCGTTGTTTCCGCTCAAATAATTCCTAATTTGACTTGATTATGCAATTTAATGGAAAATTATATAGGGTTTTGTGGAAGGAGGTCGGAGAGGACGGCCCAGATGGACGGGTCCAATTCGGAGGGGACGGCCCATATAGATTGGTGCAAAATAATTAAAAAATGTAACGTGCTTAAGAGATGGTATGAAAGGTAATTTCTATACAGAAAGTTTTTGGATTTGGAACCGGTTCCAGTATCCAATTCACTTGGTCGATTTAAGTGTGAGCCAGGTAAAGATTTTGAAAGGTGGTAAAGTTGTTCCGAAAAATACTGAATAATGTTGCATTTCAAGTACTAGAAAACAAGATCTAATTCATGTAGAATAATTCGATCACCGAATGATCTAAGCTCTTCCAACACTATTGCATTTTGAAGTACTCAAACCAAAAACCTAGTTAAGTTAGAAATACTCCATCATGCGTTAATCTAATTGTTGGTTGATTTCTAAATATACCAGAGAATAACTCTGATCAGTACACAACCAAAAGGGTATTATATTTAAAAATGGCATTTTCCGGAGATTTTTAATCCGCCCCACTCTGGAGGCGCGTGCGACGTCGCACGGCTGATCTGAAACCGCCATCTTCCTCGTCTCGTCCTGACGGTTCTTTTGAGTGGCCGCACGCCCCTCCCCGATCAACCGTTTGGAAAACCCGACCGTTTCTCTAACCGACGGCCAAATCTTAAACAACGTCGTGCCGCCGCGCCTGGCCGTCGCCGGGATGATCGGCGGCCAGATCCGGCATCCCCCGGACCCCCCCGGTTCTTTTGACGTCGAGCTCTGCCCCTGACATGCCCCCGATCGCCGGCGCCCTCCCTCCCGCCCGCGTCAACTCCAACAGCGAAGCCCTCCCCCTCCGCCGTGGTGATCCCGGCTTCGCCGACGTCCATCCTTCGGCCCAGGAGCTTCTCCTCCTCCAGTCCTTGCGCGCGGTGTTCGCCTCACCCCCTGGCCAGTTCCCGAACGTCCCACCCGCGCTCCCCTACTTCTGTGTCGATGATGGCGCCGGGTCCGCCCCCTCCATGGCGTCCCTTCCCCCGGGTTCCGTCCCCGTCGTCGACCCACTCCCCACCCGGGCTCACGACGCGTTGGTCACTCCCGACCTCTCGGCTTTCCCGGGGTGTTCACTGGCTTCGGCCCTCTCGGGTTCGCCGGCTTCGGCACTTTGGCCTGCTGTTCTTCGTTTCGTGCAGGAACTTGCAGGTCTCTCATTCGGCACGACTGCTCTGGCAGCCGAGGATGTTGTTGCTGCGTGTGAGCTTGGCACTGAGCCAGGCGATGTTCCTGTCTCTTTGCCCGAAGGTCATGCCCAATTCTCCGCCACTGTTGCCGCGGAAAAGACGGCGAATGTTCAGGTCGGGGAGCCGACTCTGCCTGCGCGTCCATCCTACGCCTCCATGGCTAGATCACAGCAGGGCAGTTGGACCTTCTCGGGTTCAGGCCCGACACCCATCCTTGTAGGCGATAAGCCTGCATTGTTCGTCGGCAAGGACATCTCCAGCTCCTGCCGCGCTTTTGGTGATCGTGCTTTTATTGGTCGCTTGGTCCTGTCTAGACCTGACCATTTGTCGAATTAGGTCGAACTCGAATCGAATTGGTTCGAATTCGAATTTATAAAATCTTAAACGGAGACAAATCAAATTCGAATTATTAATTATCGAATTATGGTCGAATTATAGTCGAATTCGATCAAATTCAAATTAGTTTGAATAAGCATTGAAATTTTTTTGGAAAATAAATAAACTAAAGTCTAGATTTACATTTAATGTACAAAATTAAGTTGACTATGACTCAAAGTTTAGAGTGTAAGGTTTTAAGGTTTATGGTCTATGATTTAAAATTTAAGGTTTTAAAGGTTTGATATTTAAGGTTGTAAGGTTTAGAATTTGTGGTTTTAAGATTTTATATTTGGGATTGTAAGGTTTAAACTTTGGGATTTAAGGTTTATGGTTTAAGGAGTATAATGTTAAAGGTCTGTAGGGTTTGAGATTTGGGATTTAAAGGTTTAAGGTTTATGATTTTAGAATTTAGGGTTTGAGGTTTTAGGGTTTAGGGTTTAGGGGTTTATGGTTTATAGGATTTAGGGTTGTAGGGTTGTAGGGTTTATGGTTTTAGAGTTTATGGTTTAGGGTTTAGGAAATATAAGGTTTAAGGGTTCTAGGGCTTGAGATTTGAGATTCAAAAGTTTATGGTTTATGGTTTTAGAATTTAGGGTTTGAAGTTTTAAGTATTTAGGGTTTGAAATTTTAAGGTTTGGAGTTTTAGAATTTGGAATTTATGATTTGAAATTTTATAATTTAAGGTTTTAAATTTAGGATTTTATATAGTTAAAATTATATGATAAATATGACTAATATATATAATTAGTAAATTTTAGAAATATTTTATTTATCTTAAATTTTTAATTAGATAAGTAGAGAATTTATATTGAAGTGTGTAAACTTTAAAGAATAAAAAATAATATTTATAAGATTTGAAATATTTTTTAAATTATTAAAAAATGAAAATTATCCCGAGAAAACAAAAAAAAACCTACCCACCCCAAATTTTTTAATTCCAACCTTCCCTCTCCACCTTTTCCCTCAAAACTCTCTCCCCCCCTTTTTCCTCCATTTGTTTCAGGCATTCCTTTTCTTTTCCCTTCATTTTTTTAGGGAAAAGTCCTCCTAGGGCCCTTGTGGTTTGACCCGTTCTCAGATAGGTTCTTGAGGTTTAAAACGGCGATAACCGGTCCCCGTGCTTCCAATTTTCACATCTGAGTCCCCCTGATCCGGTTCGATTCGAAAATCCAAAGTTCAATCTCGCAATTCCGGTGACAAAAACGCCGATTGTCGACTCCAGGTGACTCACCAAAGTGCCTCCGACATGTAGATACCAGTTTCACATGTTTTCGTCACCTGAATTGCGAGATTGAATTTTGGATTTTCTAATCGAACCAGATCGGGAGGACTCAGATGTGAAAATTGAAAGCACGGGGACCGGTTATTGCCGTTTTAAACCTCAGGGACCTATTTGAGAACGGGTCAAACTACAAGGACCCTAAGAGGACTTTTCCCTTTTTTTTATTTCACCCTCCTCTCCCTCCCCTCTTTTTTCCGTGCAACCTATCCCTCCATTTTTTAAATTTTCCTCTCTCTTCCATTTTCTGAATTTTGTAATATATATATACACACGAATTTAATACGAATTCAACTCAAACCGAATTCGAATTAAATTCTTTGGTTTGACGAATTATAAAAATCATAAACCGTATTCAATTCGTCTCATAATGAATTCGAATCGAATTTTTGACGAATCAAATTGGTAACGAATCGAATCAAATTTTTGACGAATCAAATTATGTCGAACTACGAATTGAGTTCTAACAATGGTCAGGTCTAGTCCTACCTAAGGGGGCCAAGCCACTTACCTCAGCCAGCCTACGCGCGGAGCTAGTGCGACTCTGGGGCATTCAGTCCTGGAGCATGCTGTCCCTCGGGCTGGGCTTCTACACTTTCAGGTTCTTCGATACAGCGGACAAGGAGCGTATCTGGGAGTCTGGAATGTGGAAGCTGCAGTAGGGTAGACTCTTCTTGCAGCAGTGGGTTCCGTTCTTCAAACCCACTCATTAGGCGTCTACTTTGTCCAGGACTTGGATCAAGCTAGTCGGCCTGAGAAGCGAGCACATCTCGGAGGATATCGTGTCTGGCCTTGCTAGAGCAGTAGGCATGCCAATTAGACTGGATACCGAGGCCCTTTACAGGGTCAACGGTGTTCAGCCTCAGATGCTGGTCGAGCTGGACCCAGCCAAGCCTCGACCTTCTAGCGTCAGCTTGATACTGGACTATGGGGAGGTTGATGTCCAGATCCAGTACCAGGACTCTACCCCAGTCTGCATCTACTGCAAGGCGCAAGGTCACCTGCGCAGTGCCTGTCCGCGCCTGGCCCCCTCCATGAAGTAGCCACCAGGGACTGCGCCACCGAGCACGATGCGTACTACTCCCCCGACCACTGCTCCACCTGTACGTGCTTGGGTTGGCACTGGGAGGGTGTTCTCTTCTAGTCCCAACCACACACCATATTTCCCACCGGTCGTGGTGGCCAACGACATTGCTCTTTCTACAGAGAATGCCTTCGCTGCTCTTGCCGAGACAGAGGTACATGAGGCTCCCCTAGCCCCCGAGGACTTCCCTCCACTCGCAGATTTTCCTCCCGCTATGGACCTTCCTATCCCTGGGCTTGACGCGGATCATCCTATGGAGGTCTCTTATCTGCAGGCGACACTTTATGTGGTGCCCCTTGAGGAGCCTGTCGCCCCGATCGACCTGCCGGCATTTCTAGTGCTCTCTCTTCTAGAGGCAGTCCCCCCTGAGTCGGACGACCTGTGTGCCTCTACTCTGCGAGAGTCCACTGCCTCGTCGTGGGTTCAGGTACCTTTCTCTGCACCGGCCTTGCTGCCTGAGGCTGTTTTGTAGGGTACGCCTATTATTGTGGTTGCACTGGGCATTGAGCCTGGGTCTAGTGGCGACCCCGAATGAATAGGTCATGCTGAATTTTCGGCAAGAAGGATGGCATTGGCTGTAGTTGCTTCTCCTGGGGCGACCTCTACCCCCGTTCAGTGTGCGATCAACATACATGTCTCTCCGCCATCGTTTGAGCCCGTCTGGGTGGACGCGATCAATAAGAAAAGGAAGGGCAAATGTCGATCGCCTTCTCATTCAGCCTCCTTGGGTTCGTCTGTTACCCCTCGCCCAGTGCCAGATACGGTGAGGATTAGCACGGACCTAATTGGCCTCAGGGAGGCTGCTACTCTGCTCCGCACACACCTCGCCCCGTTTATCGAGGTGGATGACATCTCGGAGCACAGACATATGGTCGAGGCTATGGTGGGCAACCAGTCTTGGGCGGGTTTTGTCATGTCGCTTCCCAATCAGGTCCGTACCTAGCCATCGCGTACGAAGAAACAGCCAGCGCACCTTAAAGGGTTTAAGCTTGGTAAACCCTGAGATGCGACTCTGAGGGTACCAGGGAAGGCGGAAACGCTGATTTTTCCTATCCCCTGTCACTTCGGCCACTTGTTGGCTAGTTTGGTTTTTGGTTTTTCTCTTGCTCTTCATGGTTGGCCCACCTATCTTCCACTGTGTTGGTTGATAGGATGGTTTGGGGCCTTTTTTCTATTTTCTGCTTTTAGTCTTGCCCCGCCGGTTCGCCAGGGCTGTTGGCCTACTGGCTTTACGGGCTTGAGCACTGCCTTTTCTCCACCTTTTTGTACTTTGAACTTTTTTATATATATGTTAATTAGCTAAAAAAAATTGTTGGTTGATTTATATCTAATGATTTAGTTTACTTAGTCGATTTTTTTTCTCTTTTCATTAATGACACGACAGATATAATGTTCTTGTACACAAAATGATGTAACGATAGTAATGTTAATTACTTACTATTTTGGCAATTAATTATTGGACAAATTACCTTCAGGTCCCTCGTTTGTATCGAAATCTCCTATTGGGTCCCTCCTGTTACATAAATGATTAATCCATCCCTGTTTTATTCAAAAATGTTTGTCTCGGGTCCCCACCAACCAAATCGGACTTTTTTTTAATTTTTTGTCACGTGAAATGACTATTTTACCCTTCACAAAACGACAAATTTTATCATATTTTTATCGTTTTGTGAAGGATAAAATAGTCATTTCACATGACAAAAAATAAAAAAAAGTCCGATTTGGTCGGTGGGAACCCGAGACAAACATTTTTGAATAAAACAGGGACTTAATACTCATTTATGACAAAGGAGGGACCCAATAGGAGAATAATGTAAAGATCAGGGACCTGAGGGTAATTTGCCCTTAATTATTTCAATAAATTTAATTTTACCATAATTTTTTTTTATAAAGAGGGAAACGCTGTATGTGGTCAGAAATTAGTTAAATTTGATGAAAGACTAATAGTAGTGATTGAAATGTTTCATTAACATAAACAAAGGTTTGCTTAGTAGAAGAGTAATTAGGTTCAAGTATCAACACATTATCCTTCTCAAAGACTAATAGTAGTGATTGAAGCTAAGGCTCGTACAAATTTGTTGGCCTTACTCGAGCAAAGATTAGATAAGAGAAACATTAGTGTTAAAGAAAACATTGGCCAACTAATGCGAGACTCTTGCCGATCCCCCGACGGTGTGGTGCTAGGAAAGATGACTACAAAGCAAAGGCAATATGATAAAAATAGCAAAGGTAACATTAGAGACAAACCTTAAAAACAGTGATTGAAAGTCCTAAGTCGAAATATGGGCTGAGATTTGTCAACTGTGAATGTCAATCATTAATACCAAGATCACCTACTCTAACTGAAATACAACGTGGAGAGAGCAAGGAAGCACCATGAGAAGAAATACCACTAAAAATGACTGAAGAGAAAGTGCGAGGAGGAATACACTCAAAGACCTGATTAGAGGCAGAACACCAGTGTAAGATGAAGAAAACCCTCCCCTAGAGCCATAGTGTTTCTTGCCATAGTCACCAATGTTGAAGCAAGGCTGACGGTCCTCCCAAAATTGGTGCATGGATGAACTCTTAAAATTACCCTAAAATTGCTCGTGGAAGAGCGCCAAATATTTAGGAGCCACATGCATTATTTTTTTAGACCATCCACAATAGCGAGACTCATCCAGGGACTCTTCAACCTTTCTCTATCATCTACATCAGCTCAAGAGTTCCAAATTAGTTTTTCCTCATAACAGTGAGTCTGTCACAGTAGCTCCACATTAGCTCTACCTGGTAAAAAGTACGTGTTACAAAAAATCCACGGGACCAACCATAGCTTGCCATGTGGCAGATTCGCTAGTGTGGCACGAGCGCACCAGGAGGGCCCTTAACACAACTCATTGCGCAGGTCAGGGGATGCTTCTTCTCTCCCTGTGGGAACGTGACATGGGGGGACTCACGTAAGTCCCCCTTGGATGGTCTCAGGACCAACGCTATTTAGTCAAACGAGTTATTTTTTTTATCAAAGCAATTAGAAATTTATGAAATGACAAATAAGCCTAATCTATGGCGGACTGCTAGAGACGTAAATAGATAAATATTATTTACATATTATACTTTTTAATCCACTTACCAAAAATATTCCTTCCAAAGCAAAAAATACAAATCGCCAACTAAAAGGATGGACACCATGACTATTCTCAGCGCCAAATAGATGACACCAGCTTCCAACTTGCTCGAGTTTTTCATGTTCATTAAACAATTTGATCCCGATGAACACACATTGATGGGGTTTTATGATGAAGAATGGCAAGGTCACGGTGCAATAGATGCAAACGATGATGGTGAGTTGAAGGAGGGTATGGTCTGGTCCTCCAAAAAATGCAATGATGGACATCCAATAGTTCATAAAAAAATGCAATGATGTGAGTTGTGCATGGATTCTTACAACTGAAACACAAAAGTACGCACAGGAGAGAACCCAAAATAACACACCCACACAATTCCAATAAAGTAGATAATAACAAATAAACAAAGTAAGACAAGCGGCAACAAAATTTTGTAGTCCGTTTCAACATAAAATTTACGTCTGTGGACGTACCAAGCTAGGAGAAGACCATTTCATAAGATATGAGTTCCAATACTCTTTATAATAGAGTGAAGGAGAACAAAGAGTTTTGGATCAATAGGAATAGGAAGGTTGTTGTTATATTTATCTAAAGGAGGAAAAATCAATTTAAGAGAAGGGAGCTTTCCTCCAACAAAATTATATTCCCTCATTACCTAACTTGAAGAATTCTAGCTTATTGGCAAGAGAATCACAAAAAATGTAGTGACTATAAATTTTACTCTCACTTAGATAAACTTTATTTAGATCATGAACTTCTGGATCTTACAAAAGTGGTAAACTATTACTTCATCCTCTGCTATCCTTCCACTTAGATTTGAGTGATCCATATCGTTCTAGCTCATCGGGTCATACAAAGTGAGATTATTACTCAGCTCCCCTAATTTTGGAAAATTATTTTTGAAGATGGTAAAGTCTCGTGATTCAAAAATTTTACTTGCACATTTCTTGTTCCCTAATGAAGACGTATTCCTTTGATACTTTTGAGCATCTTATAAGATGCAAACTCAAATGGACATAAGAAAATACACTCCCTAATAGTCTTAAGTAGCTTGTATTGCACTTCTGATCTTACACATTACGTGAGGGATAGAAGCGAGAACATGGTCTAAAAGAGTTCAATTTTTTCTTTCCACCAACACATTTTTTTTGAGGTGTGTGATTACTGGACAATGATGTCTAATTTCTTCTTCATCATGTAAAGATTAAACTTGGAAAGATACTTGCGCTAAAGATCAATTCGTAAGGCTTGATATATTTTAGATACTAAATGTCAAGGGAATATGTACATATTTAATTAATTGATGAGATATGAGTAACTAAAATATTTGCATCGTAATTAACGAGTTCGTTTTTCATATTCTCGTGATCACATGATTGTAAATAATGAGTCATGGGTCCTCTCGATTCTTTAGTCTATTTTAAAGGGCATATGACTATAATAATCCTCGCGTTGCGCTTTAATAATGCCTCACATGCCGTGATTGCACTAATTGCACTAATCTCAGCAGCTAAAATAATTGCAGCGTGATCCGCGAGTTCCTTTTTCATATTCTCGTGATAACGTGATAGTGAATAATAATAATTCATGGACCCTTTCGATTCTTTCGTCTATTTCAGAGTATAATAATCCTCCCGTTGTTTCCGCTCAAATAATTCCTAACATGACTTGATTATGCAAATTAATGGAAAATTATACACATGTGTGATGTGTATTCGCGACTTCGGATCTTATCCCCCGAGTACTTTACATACTCAATTAGCTCTTACTTTTAGATCTCAGAAGCTAATGTGTTTGCAACGTGGTTGTTAGCGGGGGATAGAATTGGGTGCGGATTGGGGTAATCGAGATCAGGATGGGAAGGATCAAAGGGAATCCATATGGCATTTTTCAAAATTATATAATAATCATTGGCAATATTAAAATTTAAATATGGGATATGACACTTTTATACAGAGAATCCATTCAATCTAAGTTCAAATTATTTAAGGGAAAATTACCCTCGGGTCCTTCGGGTTTGAGAAAATTCGTGTTTTAGCTCCCGTATTATTTTTTTTAGCATTCGACCCTTCCAGTTTGCAAAAAGTGTATATTGTACCCCCTCTTGCAGGAATCCGGCGATTTCTCCGACAAAATTGGACATGAGATTACCAAAATACCCTTTTCTTTTAAAAAAAATTAATTTCCTTCTCTCTCCATCTTCTTCCCCTTCCTCGCATCCCACCACTTCCAAAACATGAAAAAACACACTCCGGGGGAAGAAAAAAATGGAGTTCATCAACAAATAAAACAATTAAGGGAAAATTACCCTCAGGCCCCTCTGGTTTGCGGAAATTCGTGTTTTAGCCCCCTATTATTTTTTATTAGCATTCAACCCTTGAATCTTGTCAAAAGTGCATAATTTAGCCCCTGTCGCCGGAATCCGATGATTTCTCCGGCGAAATGGCACCTAAGATTACAAAAATACCCTTTTCCTTTAAAAAGTAAAAAACTAAATTGAAATACAATAATAATTCGTATTGAGCTGAAATTTTTCATGATGCATCCTAAGAATATATATGATTTACATAAAATATTTCAGAAATTTTGGAGACACAAAAGTATTTTTTTTATTTTTCAACATTCCAAAATGTTGTAAAATTATATAAAATAGAAAAATTGTCTAATTAGGCTGAAACTTGTCTCATGTGTTCTTATGAATATTTTGTGAATTTAGGACCTAAAACTTGTTCTATGTGTCCTTTAGAATCTTTACTAAAGACTCCATCTTTAGTCAAAAAATAAATTAAAACTCTATATTTAAGGTATCTGCAGACTATTTCAAAATTGGCTCGTGAGAATCCAGACATTTTGATTCCTAAATTCATTAAATATGCTAAAAGACACATGGGACAAGTTTCAGCCCAATTAGACAATTTTTTTATTTTATAAGATTTTACAAAATTTTGGCACGTTGAAAAATAAACAAAAATACTTCTGTACCTCAAAAATTTCTGAAATATTTTACGTAAATCATGTATATTCTTAGGATGCATCATTAAAAATTTCAGCTCAATACGAATTATTATTGTATTTCAATTTATTTTTTTACTTTTTAAAGGAAAAGGGTATTTTTGTAATCTTAGATGCCATCTCGCCGGAGAAATCGTCGGATTCCAGCGACAGGGGCTAAATTATGCACTTTTGATAAGATTCAAGGGTTGAATGCTAATAAAAAATAATAGAGGGGCTAAAACACGAATTTCCGCAAACCAGAGGGGCCTGAGGGTAATTTTCCCAACAATTAAAATCCAACTTCATCCATCCAGAGGAAGGCAAGACCACACCTGAAATAAAACAATAAAAACCAAACTTCATCCATCTAAAGGATGAGTCGTTCTCACTACCTCTTTAGCTTTCAACTGTCTCTTTTTTAAAAAAGTTAATGATTTCGAAGATCTGGGTTGAAAGCTTCTGGGTTCGGATAAATCTTGCCAACAAGTTCATCTCCTTCAATGGTGACAACCCTCACCCCTCCTCTGTGAACCTCCTTGACGACGGGGTAATGTTATGAGATCCGATAACCCCCTCCTTGATGACAGATCCCATAACCCAATGTCCAGATCTTGGAGGAGACCTTCGGTGTTAAAATTATCGGTAATATGGGGTTTTCCGTCCTCAAAGAGTCGGCTTCCAACATCTGACCCAGAGCCAAAAAATAAGGAGTCCCATGGCCATATGGTCCTCCCTCATCCGCCAGTTCCAGGAGGCCCACACCCCGACCTCCACCCACCTCGTCGGGTTCCTAACCCTATCGTCCCACCATTGTCTTCCAATTGGTGGAGAAGAACACGAGGCAAATTCGTCGGTCTCCAGGGATGATCTTCTTCTTCTCTCCTTCGTTTGCTTTGTTTGAAATATAATAACAAAGGGTTTTGAGGGCAATTAAGGGAAGAGAGAATTTTGCCAATTAGAGAGGAAAATAACTGAATAAGATAATCTGGAATAAGTGGTATTGGAAGTTGTTGACTTCTAGTTTGGTTATCGGTATTGGAAGTGGTATTCATAAGTTTCTTTTCTTTGATTTGGTTTTCTATGGTTTGGTTGGTGCTTTGAATTGGAGAGAGGAGGAGTTTTCCCAGGAAGAAGAGGCTGATTTTTTTTGTTAAAAAAGAGTTCAATTTGTTTTTTTAAAGGCAAGGGTATTTTGGTAATGTCATGTCCGAATTTGCCGGAGAAATCGTCCAATTCCGACGATAGGGGCCAAAATATATACTTTTTGCAAATTGGAAGGGTTGAATGCTAATAAAAAATAATACAGGGGCTAAAACACGAATTTTCTCAAATTCGAGGGGCCCGAGAATAATTTTCCCATTATTCAATTATCCATAAGTGAATCATTTTAATGTATCTTATCAAACCATCGCATGAACTATTCAAATGTACATGAGCGGGATGTTTGAACGTTCGTGTCCATTCAAAAGAAACCATTCAAATGTGTATGACCAAATCATCCGCGTGACACTATTCAAAGATACATAAACTAACATATTCATTATACCTGTATATACTGAGCAAAATAATTTAAATATCTAAGATATTTTTGTATAGGACCAAATCCACTCGCTTTAAATATATCCATCTACGAAATAAGAATCATGTAGTTATGGACTGAGAAAATCACGTAAATTACAGGTGAAATAAATACATATTTACCTTTTAAAAAATATTAAATAATGACTTATTAATATTGGTCAGAATGACATGTTATAATTACTTAGAATGGCATGTTAATATTAGTATAGATACCATTTTCTGTTATTTAATAATGACATATTAATATTAATATGAAAATGTCGTGTTGATGGTGAGAAGAAAGAGAATATTAGAGAGCTAAGTTCACGTAATTTCTTACTTTTATGGATCTACTCGCCTAGTCTCATATGATTTTGCCCGGATAAGGTTGAAGTTACTTTTGTTCTAATTCGGAAGATTTCATATTATAATTTTTAACCTTCCTCTCTGCCTTCAAACTTAGAGTAGCCAGTAGAAACTCTCGCTCGTACTCGACTTTAGGCTCTGGATTCCATCCATACTTTTAAGTCAAAAAAGAATCGTATTTATTGGATGCTGTAGCTGACAACCGTGCAACATGTGTATGGACTAAGGGTTCATCACAATGATCCATTAATACAATAAGTGAACTACTTCAGTGTATAATATTTATAAAGAAAACTTTTTAAAATTCAATAAAAATTTAAATTAGTCGACTCCTCCTATGAATTTTTTTGGATGCAATGACAACAAGAATGACTAGTCCAGAAGCATAATTTTTTTAAAGAACTCGTATCTCACATGCTCATAACTGTCCACATAATCAATCAATGTCAACTGATCAACTACACACTCAACTCCCTCTGAGATGCATATCTCTCTTCATATTAAGCGAAGATGCCGGCCTGGATTTAATCAGATCTTCCTTGAAAACAATACAATGAGATCACAGAAGTTAAAATAATTGCAACGTGAATAGCAAAGTTATTATGCGTCTATTTTCTGATGAGGAGATTTATGGGCGCATCCAAAAGATTGACCTCCAATGCATTCTCTCGGATTATGCCAGAACGACTTGGCGGGAGGAGATGAAATGGAAATGCCGCCACAATCAAAAACGAGGAAAGTCCATCTCAGCAAGGGTTGCCACACTTCGAATCTAGATTATGTAAATTGTAATTCATTTTTTTTCATCAAAGAAAGAATTGGAAAACGAATTTAAACGTTGAATTTAAATTCTTTTTTATTTTGGAATTTATTAATTTCTAAACATTTTTTAAAAAACTAATTATAAAATTAGGTTTATAGTTAATAAGCTATATTAAGTAACTTAAGTATTGTTAGCTCCAAACAAATCAAAATTAACGTAGTTCTATTATTTTTATGTATCTAATCGTCTACTCTCATAAGATTTTGCCCGTGTAAGGTTGGGCTTACTTTGTTCTAATTCGGAAGATTTCATATTACAAATTTCACCCTTCCTCTCCGCCTTAAAAGTTAACAATAGCCGGTAGAAATTCTCCATCGTAGTTGACTTTTAGGCTGTGGATTCCATCCATACTTTTAAGTTAAAAAAATCGTATATATTGGATGCTCTAGCTGACAGCCTTGCAACATGGGTATGGACTAAAGGTTCATCACAATGATCCATTCGAATACAATGAAAAGTTAACTATGTCATTGTACAAAATTTCTTTAAAACATTGTGAAAATTTTCAAATTCAGTAAAAATTTAGATTAGTCGATTCCTCCTATGAATTTTTTTGGATTCAATGACAACTAGAATGAGTCGTCCAGAAGCCTTTAGCGATGCGTAATTTTTAAAGAACTCGTATCTCACATGCTCATAAGTGTCCACATAATCAATCAATGTCAACGAAGCAACTACACACTCAACTCCCTCTAAGAATCATATGTCTCTTCATATTAAGCGAAGATGCCGGCCTGGATTTAATGAGATCTTCCTTGAAAACAATACAACGAGATCACAGAAGCTAAAATAATTGGAACGTTAATAGAAAAGTTATTTTATGTTTAATTTCTGGAGTGGAGATTTATGCGCGCATCTAAAAGATTGACCTCCAATACATTCTCTCGAGTTATGCCAGAACGACTTGTGGGGAGGAGATGAAAGATGGAAATGCCGCCACAATCAAAAGCGAGGAAAGTCCATCTCGGTAAGGGGTTGGCACACTTCGAATCAAGATTATGAAAATTATGATTGGTTTTTTATTCATCAAAGAAAAAATTGATTACGAATTTTAAACCTTGAATTTGAATTTTTATATATTTAAATTTAATATATTTCTAAACTTTTTTGACTAAATCAATTAAAAAATTAGGTTTGCAATTAATAAACTAAATTAAGTAATTTACCTATTGTCAGTTTTGAAAGAATCAAAGTTCTCGCAGTTCTATTACTTTTATGAAACTCGTAATTCTCTTACTTTATAAAACTACTCGTCTAGTCTTAGAGATCGGATTTGGAGCTGGACCCGCGTTTTCAGCACCATGCTGGACACGCGGATTCGGTGGTCTAAACCCCCGGATTCGATGGTTGATTTTTGGATTCGATGGTTTGTATGTATGTCTGATTCAAAGGTATGGTGTATTGTAATTCGATGGTATGATGTATTGTAATTTGATGGTATAAAATGTCTCATTCAATGGTTTGACATCCGATTCAATTGTTTGTATATTGTGATTCGATATTTTATATATTCTGATTCGATGGTACGGTATGCATGATTCGATGGTATAAAATGTCTGATTCAATGGTTCGATGTACAAACCATTGAATCAAACATTTTATACCATCGAATCATACATACCATACCGTCGAATCACAATATATAAACTATTGAATCAAATATTTTATATTGTTTCCACCAAAAAAAGATATTTTATATTGTTGAATCATGCATACCATACCATCGAATCTAAATATACAAACTATTGAATTCGACATTTTATACCAGTGAATCATACATACCATACCATCGAATCACAATATACAAACAATTGAATCAGATGTCAAACCATTGAATGAGACATTTTATACCACTGAATCAAGCATATCATACCATCGAATTACAACGCACCATACCATCGAATCAGACATACATACAAACCATCGAATCCAAAAACCAACCATCGAATCCGGTGGTTTAGACCACCGAATCCGCGTGTCCAACATGGTGCTGGAAATGCGGGTCCAACTCCAAATCCAAATCCCTAGTCTTATATGATTTTTCCCAGGTAAAGTTGGGGTTACCGTTGTTCTAATTCGGAAGATTTCATATTATAATTTTCCTCGTACTCGACTTTTAGGCTCCGGATTCCATCCATACTTTTAAGTCGAAAAAAATATCGTATTTATTGGATGCTCTAGCTGACAGCGTGCAACATGTGTATGGACTAAAGGTTGATCACAATGATCCATTCGAATACAATGACAAGTGAACTACGTCAGTGTACAATATTTATAAAGAACTTTAAAATTTGATAAAAATTTAAACTAATCGATTCCTCCTAAAAAAATATTGTATGCAATGACAACTAGAATGACTCATCTAGAAGCCTACAGCGATGCATAATTTGTTAAAGAACTCGTATCTCACATGCTCATAACTGTCCACATAATCAATCAATGTCAACGGAGCAACTACAAACTGAACTCCCTCAAAGATGCTGTCACGCCCAAGAATGAAAAGCACAACAACTGTCGCAGAAATAAATTTTCCGCTAAGTATCCTATTTCGAAAAAATCAAATAGTTTTTCAAAGAACACGAATTGTTCACTCAAAGTAAATCAATATCTGAATTAAATGAAACAAATGCCCAAAATAAATGAAATGGCTATGATGAATGCATGTACTTGCCCATAGTTCTCAACCTGATGAGCCCTTGTCGTATATGAAATAAAACACATATTTTGCCGAGTTTACAAAAGTAAGCGAGCCAAATCAAATTATCATAAAAGTTAATGTGATACCCCATATATGTACTGTGTGAACCGCTTAAGTAATTTGATTGTTACTATCCATACCAACAAGGTGTACCTTCTTTTCGGGCACACATCCTGAAAGAACTCCAAGGTTAAACATGTTTGGCCGAGGGTAAGATCAGGATGGGTGACCTCTTGGAAAATTTTTAGGGTGCTTGCGAGTGAAGACAAAGCACACTAAAAAGACCTGTGTTGGTACAGTGGAGCTAGTCGATCAAATTATGGGGCATTATATTTGGTATCAGAGCGACCTCGGCTTGTACGGAGTGATTCGGTGGTCAAATGCACCAGAAGCAAGGGGTTCAACCAGGAATGAAAAGCATGACAACTGTCGCTGAAATAAATTTTTTGCTAAGTATCCTATTTCGAAAAAATCAAATAGATTTTCAAAGAACACGAATTATTCACTCAAACTAAATCAATATGTGAATTAAATGAAACAAATGCCCAAAATAAATGAAATGGCTATGATGAATGCATGTACTTGCCCATAGTTTTCAACCTGATGAGCCCTTGTTGTATCAGAAACAAAACACATATTTTGCTGAGTTTACAAAAGTAAGCGAGCCAAATCAAATTATCATAAAAGTTAATATGATACCCCATATATGTACTGTGTGAACCGGTTAAGTAATTTGATTGTTACTATCCATACCAACAAAGTGCACCTTCTTTTCGGGCACACATCCTGAAAGAACTCCAAGGTTAAATGCATTTGGCCGAGGGTAGGATCAGGATGAGTGACCTCTTGAAAAGTTTTTAGGGTGCTTGCGAGTAAAGACAAAGCACACTAAAAAGACCTGTGTTGGTACAGTGGAGCTAGTCGATCAAATTATAGGGCATTATATTTGGTATCAGAGCGACCTCGGATTGTACGGTGTGATTCGGGGGTCGAATGCACCTACAAGCAAGGGATTCGACCAAGAATGAAAAGCATAACAACTGCCACAGAAATAAATTTTCTGCTAAGTATCCTATTTCGAAAAAATCAAATAGTTTTTCAAAGAACACGAATTATTCACTCAAAGTAAATTAATATCTGAATTAAATGAAACAAATGCCCAAAATAAATGAAATGGCTATAATGAATGCATGTACTTGCCCATAGTTCTCAACCTGATGAGCCCTTGTCGTATCTGAAACAAAACACTTATTTTGCTGAGTTTACAAAAGTAAGCGAACCAAATCAAATTATCATAAAAGTTAATGTGTTATCCCATATATGTACTGTGTAAACCGCTTAAGTGATTTGATTGTTACTATCCATACCAACAAGGTGCACCTTCTTTTTGGGCACACATCCTGAAAGAACTCCAAGGTTAAATGCATTTGGCTGAGGGTAGGATCAGGATGGTGACCTCTTGGGAAGTTTTCAGGGTACTTGCGAGTGAAGACAAAGCATACTAAAAAGACATATGTTGGTACAGTGGAGCTAGTCGATCATTATAGGGCGTTATATTTGGTATCAGAGTGACTTTGACTTGTACGGTGTGATTCGAGAGTCGAATGCACCTACAAGTGAGGGATTCTGGAATTGTGTATATCTGGTGCGATGAGGACGTCGCGTATTTAAGAAGGAATGAATATGATACCCTGTATATGTACTGTGTGAAAGGCTTAAATGATTTGATTGTTACTATCCATATCAACAAGGTACACATTTTTTTTTCGGGCACATATCCTGAAAGAACTTCATGTTAAACATGTTTGGCCAAAGGTAGGATCAGGATGGGTGACCTCATGGGAAGTTTTTTAGGGTGCGTGCGAATGAGGACAAAGCATGCTGAAATTACCTGTGTTGATATAGTGGAGCCAGTTGATCAAATCACGGGGCATTATAATTAACGTACATCAAATCTCATCATAAGAAATCAAACTCAAGACTTCAAATTACAGAATATAGAACACATGCACATACGAACTTTGGAATACGATAAATGAGACTTAACCTGTGTGTACACAGAAGACCTATCTTTCACACTAAAAATACATAAACAAAAAAGATAGTCTCACTACAAGGCACATATATCTCTGGTACTCACATAGAGTATGAAAAAATAGAATACTCTACAGACACAATAACACCAGGATAATCCGACCGAAACGCATAGATCAAATCCAAATTCATTACTAAATCACAAATCGAATCCAACCAAACTATAAATTATATAATAACAACTACAAAATCATATCCAAACAAAGTACAAAACCAAATTACAACTTCATCCGAAAATTCCACACCAGCAGACCACGTATGGTTCTCGAGCAATACATGACATAAAAAGTAGGCATGAAAAACACTAATTCAATTGACGTATTTCTGTAGTTAAAGTAGTCATATAGATATATATCTAATAGATAGTATCCATGTCCTTTAAATCATCCCACCATTTACGATTGACTTTTATACTAAACAATTCAATTAATAGCTAGGGTTTTCTTCCCGGCGGATATCTATATGCTGTTACAATCAATTTTAATTGATAGAAACTAGTTTATCTCCTTGGAACATACTCTCAGAAGGTGTACGAAATCGAATCAAATTCATGATTTGTTCTATGGTAAAATGAGATTTGACTTACCTTATCTCCTTGCGATATTCTAACTCTGTCACTCGCAATATAACCTTTAGCCTTGGATTCTCTAGCATCCCAAGTATGTTGTCTTATTCTTTTTTGTCCCTAGGCACATCCAGAATTTTGCCCCACCTCGAAAAACTACCACCAAATTTTTTTTCAAATTAGGGTTTCATCTAATCTTCTTTTATAGGTGAAAATCCTAAGATTTCGAGGGTTACATTTTGGCAAAGTTTAGTTTGGTCCTGTAGCATTTTACTATCTGTCTCCTTATAAGTTTTGAATTTTCTATTTTGGTGTCTTGATTTTCACATTCTTCTCCCCTTAAAGAAAGTTTGTCCTCAAACTTAATAAAGAGTGCTTACTTGTTTGGCCAAACAGGAAAGAATATGTTGGAAAAACTCGGTATTTCCCACTTCGTGAAATTAAGATGGGCACTTAGAAAGTAAAGGTAGTAATAGGAGCACACGAGTATAACCACTATATAATGAATAATGGGATTACAAGAATGTGTTTACAAACTCGACTCACTCTACGGTGGCTCACTCAAGCTTGAGGATAAGGACTTCTCAATCTATCTCTCTTCCCTCGCAAAGAGGCTCTCTAACTCTCTCACTCTAAGGAGTGGATTCACTCTTTCTCTTTTTTGGATGGCTAGAAATGAAGCCTCCTACCCCTATCTATACTACTCCACCTCCTCAATGAATGGTGGAGATTAATTGTATCCTACGGTGGAGATTAATTCTCTAGAATGCTCCACACACTCTAGGAATTTCTACAATCTTCCACTCTCTTCCATATCCTTTCATATTCTTCCATAGGATTCCGGAAGGTTTCACACATCTCTAGAATGCTCTAGAGGGTTCCACACTTTTCCACAAGGTTCTAGAGAGTTCTAGACTTTTCTTGAATTCTCCGGATTTTTCTAGAAAATTCTAGACTTCTCTAGAAAGCTTTAGAATTTTCTAGAACTTCTCCAATTAAGAAGGGATCCCAACAAATCTCCCCCTCCCGAGTTAATTGGGGGTAGTAGTAAGCCAGCACCTTAACAGCAATCTTCAAACTTCTTTGTCGGTATTACCTTGGTCATCATATCTGCCCAGTTCTCATCTGTGTGAACCTTGTCAAGATGTATTTTCTTCTCCTCAAGGACTTCTCGAATCCATTGATACCTTGTGTCAATATGCTTTGTACGGGAATGAAATGTTGAGTTCTTTGCTAAGTGAATCGCACTTTGATTATCGCACTTCAGCACGTACCTTTCTTGATCTATTCCCAGCTCTAGCAGCATGTTCTTCATCCACAACATCTCTTTGCAAGCTTCAGTAGCTGCGATGTAATCTGCCTCGGTCGTGGATAATGCAACACACTTTTGCAGCTTTGATTGCCAGGAAACAACTCCCCCTGCAAAAGTAGTTAGGTATCCTGATGTCGATTTTCTTGAATCAATATCATCTGCCAAGTCTGCATCTGTGTATCCTTCTAACACAGGTTTTCCTTTTCCAAAGCATAGACATCTTTTGGAAGTTCCACGTAGATATCGGAGGATCCATTTGACTGCTGCCCAATATTCATTCCCGGGGTTGGCCAAAAAGCGACTGACGACTCTAACTGCATAGGCGATATCTGGTCTTGTGCAGATCATTGCATACATTAGACTGCCTACTGCAGATGAATATAGAATCTTTTTTATTTCCTCCATTTCTTCCTCACTTGTGGGACTTTGCTTCGAATTCAGCTTGAAGTGTCCTGCAAGTGGTGTGTTAATCAGCTTTGCCTTATGTATGTTGAATCTTTCCAACACCCTTTCAACATACCTCTCTTGGGATAGCCATAGCAGTCTTTTTGACCTGTCACGAGTTATTCTCATCCTAAGGATTTGTTTAGCCGGTCCCAAATCTTTCATGGCAAAGCTCTTGCTTAGATCTTTCTTCAAGGCATCTATCTTTATGCAATCTTGTCCTATAATCAGTATATCATCAACATATAGTAGAAGTATGAGAAAGTCATCACTTGCGTACCTCTTTATGAAGATACAATGATTGCTTTCTGTCTTTTTAAAATCATGTTCTACTATAAAAGCGTCAAACTTCTTGTACCATTGTCTCGGTGCTTGCTTAAGGCCATATAGACTTTTTGTGAGATGACACACTAAGTTTTCCTTGCTTGGAACTTTGAATCCCTCAGGCTGCTCCATGTAGATCTCTTCCTCTAGATCACCATGAAGGAATGTTGTCTTGACATCGAGTTGTTCAATCTCCAAGTCTTGTACTGCTGCTAGGCCAAGGACAACTCGGATAGATGACATCTTCACCACGGGAGAGAATATTTCTTCAAAGTCAATGCCTTTTTCTTAACCGAATCCTTTGACGGCCAATCGAGCTTTATAGCAAGGCTTTGAGCTATTATCTTCGGTCTTGATTCGATATACCCATTTATTTTTCAAGGCTCTTCTCCCTTTTGGCAGCTCCACTAGTTCATAAGTGTGGTTCTCATGCAAGGATTGCATCTCTTCTTGCATGGCTCTTCTCCACTCTTCTTTATGACTATCATTAATTGCTTCTTTATAGCTTTGTGGCTCCCCCTCATCCGTGAGCATAACATACTCTTCGGTATTATACCGAATGGATGGTCTTCTTTCCCTAGAGGATCGCCTCAAATCTGGTGCTGGTAGAGAATCAGATTGAGGATCTACTTGAGCTGGTTCATTATGAGTCTCCTAGTTGCTTTGCTCTAACACATGCTCATGGTCTTCAATATGACTATCTTCTAGTATGTCATCATCCTCACGTCGAACTGGAGTAGGTTCGATACTCTTGCTATTTCTCAATCTTGGCTTCTTTGAATTTTTAATATCTTCGATTGTTTGATCTTCAAAGAATATAACATCCCTACTACGAACAACCTTCTTATTAATTGGATCCCATAGCTAGTAGCCGAATTCATCATTGGGTGAGCAAAGGTAGATACACTTCTTTATCTTTGCATCAAGCTTAGCTCGCTCATCTTTGGGGATGTGAACAAATGCCCTGCACCCGAACACCTTGAGATGATTGTACGAAGCCCTTTTTCCTGTCCATACCTCCTTTGGGATAGCCCCTTCCAAAGGAACTGATGGTGTGAGATTAACAATGTCAGTCGCAGTTATTATAGCTTCTCCCCAAAAGGATTTGGGTAACTTAGCATGAGAGAGCATGCATCGAACTCTTTCTCCGATTGTTCGATTCATTCTCTCAGCTAATCTATTTAGCTGCGGTGTCTTGGGCAAAGTCTTCTCTAGCCTAATGCCATATTTCTTGCAATAGGCTTCAAAGGGACCTCTATACTCACCTCCATTATCAGATCGTACAAACTTGATCTTTCTTCCAGTCTCACGCTCTACTAGAGCATGGAATTGTTTGAAGGCATCAAGCACTTGATCCTTTGATTTTAACAGGTACAACCACACCTTCCTTGAATGGTCATCAATGAAGACGACAAAGTACGATGTACCACCAACGGATCTCTTAGACATTGAACACACATCAGTGTGTACAAGGTCGAGGATATTCTTTCTCCTTGTGGGTGAAGAAGATCTTTGGAAAGTAACTCTATGTTGTTTTCCAGCTAAACAGTGAGCACAAGGATCAAGTGATTTACCTTTCACATCGGGGAGAAGATGTCTTCGAGCTAGCATATGAAGGCCCTTTTCACTAATATGCCCAAGTCGTTTATGCCATATCTCCATATCATTAGTGGTTATATTTACTTCTCCTTTATGAAGCTTGGCTTGCATCACGTATAATGATCCTTCCTTCTTTCCTCGAGCCATAACTAGGCTTCCTTTGGTGAGCTTCCATTTTCCTTCACCAAATTAGTTCATCAGACCAGCATCATCTAGCTTCCTAGCGGAGATAAGATTGAGGTGCATAGTTGGAACATGCCTCACATCTTTTAAGATAATCTCACATCCGGTGCTTGTTATCAGGATGATATCTCCTATCCCAACAATTTTGCTCCTATCTTGATTTTCTATTTGTACCGTACCAAAGTCACCATTTTGGTAGGATGAGAAGAATCTTCCGTGTGGAGTAACATGAAAGGAAGCACCAGAATCGATAATCCAGGAACTATCATCGCAAGCAATGTTTAGGATATTACCTTCACCAACGAGATATAGCAAATCTTCTTTCGATACTACAGTAGTAGTATTCTTTTCTTCTTGCTTCTTCGTTGGACTGATCTGGTCTGACTTGACATTACCGACCTTCTAATCTTTCTTGAAGGATCGACATTCTATTTTCCAGTGACCCATCCTTCCATAATAATAGCATGTAATCTTCGAGCGTGATTTAGATCTACCTCGAGATTGATATCGATCTCGGCTCTTACTACGTCCACAAGTCTCACTCTTACCCCGGTTCTCAATAACATTAGCCTCAGGATAGGTAGACTCACCTTGTTCCATTCTCCTTGTTTCTTCACCGAGAAGGCTATCACTGACAGTATCCATAGTAAGCTTTCTTTTCAGAGCTGAGTTACTAAGTATAACCACGAGTGTATCCCAACTTTCCGGCAAGGAACTAAGGAGTAGAAGGGCTTGCAACTCATCATCAATCTTCATATCAACTTTGGTTAATTGATTTACGAGCCCCTTGAAATTATTCAAGTGCTCAATCATACTATGACCATCCTTATACTTCAACTTCACCAATCGTCGAACTAAATTGACTTTGTTATGAGGTATTTTCTTTCGAATCATACACTCGAGCTTTGTCCATAATTCATAAGCATTTGTATAAGTAGAAACATGTTCGAAGAGAGTTTTATCGATATACTTACGGATCATGGCAACAGCCTTTCGATTTAATAGCTCCCATTATGCATCGCTCTTGCCTTCTACCTTCTCTTTGTAGATGATGGGCTCATGCAAATCCTTGCAATATAGGTGATCTTCCATCATCGGCTTCCAATATGAGTAATTGTTGGCAGTGAGCTTGAACATGTCTCCATCATGAGCGACATAATCTTCCATCTTGAACCGCACAAGCTAGTGATGACTCCGGATGAACCTGGTGAACTGGCTCTGATACCACTGTTGGAAAAACTTGGTATTTCCTGCTTCGTGAAGTTAAGATGGGTACTTAGAAAGTAAAGATAGTAACGGGAGCACACGAGTATAATTCTCCAAGTCGGAGAATTCTTCCACTATATAATGAATAATGGGATTACAAGAATGTGTTTACAAACTCGACTCACTCTACGGTGGCTCACTCAAGCTTGAGGATAAGGACTTCTCAAGCTATCTCTCTTCTCTCGCAAAGAGGCTCTCTAACTCTCTCACTCTAAGGAGTGGATTCACTCTTTCTCTTTTTTGGATGGCTAGAAATGAAGCCTCCTACCCCTATTTATACTACTCCACCTCCTCAATGAATGGTGGAGATTAATTGTATCCTACGGTGGAGATTGATTCTCTAGAATGCTCCACACACTCTAGGAATTTCTACAATCTTCCACTCTCTTCCATATCCTTCCATATTCTTCCATATGATTCCGGAAGGTTCCACACATCTCTAGAATGCTCTAGATGGTTTCACACTTTTCCATAAGGTTCTAGAGAGTTCTAGACTTCTCTAGAATTCTCCGGATTTTTCTAGAAAATTCTAGACTTCTCTAGAAAGCTCTAGAATTTTCTAGAACTTCTTCAATTAAGGAGGAATCCCAACAGAATATTTGTCTTTCATTTTTTCATTTAGTTCTCAGGTTACTAGGCTCTCAGTATGGTTGATCTACTACAACTTAGCATAATTGATAGTCCTCTTTCTCAACGGTTGTATTTTTACATTGATTATCCTTAATGGAACCTCATTGTAATTGACATTAGGCCTTAATATTATCGAGACTTTATGAACCACTTATCCCTCTCTAGGACAAATTTGTGCAACATGGACTTGTTGAACACATTGTGGATCCTGGCTAAATTGGGAGGTAGTGCTAAATAGTTTGCCAAATTTTCAATGTGCTCTATGATATCATACGGTCTAATATATCGCGAACTAAACTTTCTCAGTGGATGATATCTTTAAGAATATATGATCTTTCACCTTGAATTCTAATTCTCTTATATGGCGATCTACAAATTTCTTCTGCCAATCTTGCACTGCCCAAATCCTATAACGAATTATACGGTACCTTGTTAGTCAATTTCTCAAATATTTTTAGTCCCAAAATCAACTTCTCCCCTACCTCATTCCAACTAAATGGTGATCAATATTTCCTTCCGTATAGTGCTTCATAAAAGGGCCATCCTTATACTTGCCTTAAAGTTGTATTTATAAGCAAATTCTATCAAAAGAAGATAACTTTCCTAATTTCTCCTTAAGCCTAGCACAAAAGCTCGTCACATATGTTCTAGTATTTGTATGGTTCATTCAGGCTGTCCATGTGGATGGAAAGCTGTACTATATTACAATTTTATTCCTCTTGCTCCCTGAAGACTTTTCCATAACTTAGATATAAATTAGGTATCCCTATCAAAAGTAATGCTGACCAAATCCCATGCAAATGCCCACTGCCTACACACAGAGTTTGGTCGTATGCTCCATAGATATACCAATTTTATACGCTAAGAAATGAGCTTCTTTAGTTAGTCGGTCCACTACAACCCATACAACATCCTTTCTATCTAGACTCCTTGGAAGCCCGATTATAAAGTCCATAGTAATCTTCTCTCATTTCCACTATAAAATATCTAGTGTTTCAGTTGGTCATGATGTTCTACGTTGACCAATTGGCAGACCACACAGCTAGCTACACAGTCTGCTATCTCCTTCTTCATCCCAAACTACCAGAATTCTTGCTTGAGGTCTTGGTATATTTTAGTTCTTCCTAGGTGATAAGTATAACAAGCATTATGAGCTTCATCAAGTACCAGATTCTTTAGTTCTTTTATGGCTAGAACACATAGCCTATTCTAGAAATATTGATATGTATCTACTTTAATATGAAAGTCCTTGATTGCTTCCACACTTTCAACTCTATGATGGATAGGGTTGAGAGTAGTATCCCTTTAGTCTTTTTTCTTCGAGAAATATTCACAATGAGGTTTCTACCATAAGGCTAGCTAACATCCCCATAGCTGGTCCATTATTCAATATTCTGCTGAATCATTCAACATCAATCCCTAGCCCGTTTTTGATAATGTTTAACAAATCAATAAATATGTGCGGTCCTACATCCACGCTTAGAAGATTTATCCCGTCTCTCTAATTTAAAATATCGGCAATTGATCGTTGGAGATCGCATTCCATAGTATAATATAAACATCGGATCTGCAGCCTGAAGACACTTACAGACAAATTTACCTTTTTCATAAATGTAGATTTTTATTAAGTAAAAATAAAAAGATAATGAGTAAATTACATCTGTCCTCCTGTAGTTTGGAGAATTTAACTCTCATCCCCCTCACATTCGCAATTCGATTAAAAACTCCCTTAATTTTGGAAAAATTGTACCATTTGGCCCCTCATGCCAGAACCGGCAAAATTCTCCGGCGAGGGGCCATGAGAAATGACAAATATGCCCTTCTATTAAAAAAAATTACTAAGAACAATATAAGAAAACAGCATATACTCTTCGATTCCCTTTCATAAAAAAATGGATTACACCGAACAACACTTGCAACAACAAATCTAAAAAATCTAAAAAATTACAACCCCTCATCGAAAACTACCTTCTACACTTGCAACAACAAATCGGATCACACCGAAACCCTAGATCCGCCGTTTCCATCCGACGCCGTCATCCTCAGATCTTCTTCCGTCATTTTTTTCTGACCTAATTGCTCCCTCCGTGCGATTTGAATTGTTTGGTATTTAAGTTAATTGGTAAATCTGATCCGGTGGAGGCCTTAGGAAGGATGTTGTCGAACACAAGCAAAAAGAAGACAGCATAGAAGAAGGTCGTGGCGGCTGCCAAGAGAGGAGGGAAGGCCGTGGCTTTGGCCACCTCGAAGTCGGCGACGGCAGCAGAGGAGTCGCAGAATGGGCGTGGATAAGCTGGCAAACGGGGTGGGGTCCATGGTCATACCATTTAGGGATTAGGGTTTAAGAGCAAGAGGAACAAAATAGGCAGGAGGACATCCATTGTGGAAGGAGAGAGAGATCTCGGGCGACAAAAGTGGGTTGCGGGTTTTTTTCAGGGCCGTGAGCTCGAGGGCGATGTCGTTTTGGTGGTGGATGAGAGGTGTAACGGCGTTGTTTTGGACAATGAGGTAGGAGTGGTTGGGTGGCGTCACTTTCGTTTCGGGGCTTGGGAGATTTTTGGTTGAGTTGGTGTTCTTAAAGTGTTCTTGAATAATTGAAAGGTTGAAGAAGACAAAGTGGAAGGAGGAAGAAGGAGGAAGAAGAAGGAACAAATTTTTTATTTTTTAATAGAAGGGCATATTTGTCATTTCCCATGGCCTCTCGCCGGAGAATTTTGCCGGTTCCGGCATGAGGGGTCAAATGGTACAATTTTTCCAAAATTAAGGGAGTTTTTAATCGAATTGCGAATGTGAGGGGGTGAGAGTTAAATTCCCCAAACTACAGGTGGCCATATGTAATTTACTCAAAGATAAATCGTTCATCGAATTCATTATGGTGTGTTGTTTTTATTTTTTTTTTGGTAAAAGCACCTCATGTGTAGTTGCCAGAGCAATTTGTTTTACCAGTTGATATTTTATTATAATTAAGTAAAATTTACAAAGGAACCCCAGTACATACAAAACCATGGAATCAGAAAAGGGGAAGCAGCATGCCGCCACAGAGGACCTATGTATTGGATACGGGCAATACTGGACTACAATAATAAGAGGACCTTATCCCCGCATATTATACAGATCTTGGCTGTCTACAATTTGTATATTTTATCATCTTATAAAATAAATTCCACCTAAAAATAATCATCGTGGATAGAAAAATTATTAATTTCACCATACCGATGGTGTATTTAAAACCGCACCATCTCTTCTTCCAAAACAAAAACACACCTAGCCGCTCACAGTCCTAGCCAATTAATTGGATCTTCAACCCAAAAGATGGACGCTGTGGCTATTCTTGACGTCTGCTGGATCACCCCAGATTCAAACTTGCCCGAGTTCTACATGCCCATCACATATTTTGATGCCGTGTGGCTCAGAACCACCTCAAACCTTCTCTTCTCCTACCATCTCGCCGACCCAACCCAAACGCACTTCAACTCGGTCATCGTGCCAAGGCTCAAGCACTCCCTCTCCCTCACCCTCACCCACTTCTTCCCTTTGGCCGGCAAAGTTATATGGCCCTCGCACGATCCAATACCCTCTGTACTCTACAGACCAAATGACCGTGTTTCGCTCACAATCGCGGAATCCAATAACCCGGACTCCTTCGTCCACCTAGCTGGAAAGAAGCCGTACAAGGCCACTGAGTCACATTTCTACATCCCCGAGTTGCATGCGACTGATTCAGAATCAGCCATTGTATCAGTCCAGGCGACTTTATTTGCCAACCACGGCGTCGCAATCGGGTTGAAAACCCACCACACGGTTTTTGATGCGAACACCCTTTCTTTGTTCCTGAAAGCATGGGTCCACGTGAACAAGCAGCTCTCCGCCGACTCCAGTCCACTGCTGCCGCCGGAGCTAACCCCGTTTTTGGACCGATCAGGCGTCCAGGACCCTGAAGGGCTTTGCATGAAAATCTTGAAGCTTTCGGAGGAGTTAATGCCTTCTGCCTCTGGAAGAAGCATCATGTCGTTTTGTCCATCTGACCCGGATCCAACCTTAGTACGTGCAACTTTTGAGGTTTCCCTTGACGATGTAAGGAAACTACGGGACCTAGCTTTGTCCAAACTGGGTATCGCTGATGCAAAATCCCAACGTTTGTCCACCTTTGTGCTCGTATATTCATACACGTTGGACTGCCTTGTCAAGGCCAAGAAGTTGGAGAGTTTAGAAATGGTGAAGTGCATGATCATGGCGGAAAGCAGGAACCACTTGAACCCGCCACTTCCTCACAATTACTTGGGTAACTGTCTCACTTTGTCTTCGACAGATATAACTGGAGAACTTGTAAGGGAAAAGGATGGGTTCGCGGGTATTGCTAAGCTCATTAACGAGCATATTCAAGAGGTTAGGAACAAGTCTGTCTATCAAGTGTTCAAGGATGACATTCCCGTTGCCGGTCCACCTGGCAATGGGAAAGTTCTTTACGTGTGTCCCGGGTCGCCCCGAATTGAGTTGTACGAGATAGATTTTGGCTGGGGAAAACCCGTCAAGGTGGAGCTAGCTAGTACCGGAAGGTTCGGAGCTTTCATTGCGGAGAGGGGTGATGGGAGTGGCGGGGTCGAGATTACCTTGGTCATGACTACGGACGAGATGGAAGTATTTGATTCCTTGTTTGTGGGTGGCCTAAAAAATAAGGCTTAATTTATGCATTTTGTTTTTGTCTTTTTTCGTCAATCTTTGTATGATAAGAATCCTGTCTCCTATTTCAAGAGTGGCTCTCGAGATGATGTCTTTCATTTATGCATTGTGTTTGGTTCCTTGTTTCCAGGTGTTGCTGCTGTCTATCCTATGTTAGTATTTTCGTGAAGATGATCTTTTCCTGTGTTTAGAAATGTCTTTTACTGCTTTCTGTAATCTTCTCGCAAGGGGAACTCTTAAGACATAAGACGGCTGGACAGTGGCTTTGGACGTTTTTTTTAATTTTTTTTTTCCCGAGTTGACCTTTATAATTCAACGCACTAAAATCTAAAGACATTCTGACGCGTTATCAAATAAAAAGTTGCACAGAAATTATATATTTGCACGGAATTTAACTGACATTATGACGAACACGAAAATAACATTGGTTAAAGTTCTACAACAAAAATACATTATGAAGTGTAACTATCTATTTTTTAAAGTGTTGAGATTAATTTAATTCGTAGCCAGCTATCGTACCCACTGTATATAAATCTTGAATAATCAAGGTGTGGAGTGGATTGTATTATGTTACACTAATAAAAGAGATTATTACTGACATAATTTTCAATTTTGAAGTAATTATGAAAATAAAAATGTAGAATTATTTAAATATCTCGCTTAATGACTTGTGAAAGAAAAAATAAGAATATGCGTACTCTGTTACATAGTGGAGCCAAAATTATACACAAGATTCATACTGAACATGTTCAAAAAAAGTCATAATTTTTTATATGACATAATTTTACGACTTTGTATCTCTGTGGTATCAAAATTAAGTATGTAGCTTTAAATATTGCATCAATATGACACTCGAATCAAAAGTTATGACTGTGTTACCGAAACATCTTGCGACTGACCTATTGGTGGATGTTCCCAGCCCAATCAAGCGCGACTTGGACTGTCATTTTTCGGACCTGGGACTCGTGCTTGGGGTCGAACCTTCTATGGCTATGGCGCATGAAGTGTTCGCATTGCTCCGACTGCGGTGTTTGGTTGCACCACCCTAAATTGGGTTTGTGGCTCCTACAAGAGGCAACCGAAAGGAAGGAGATAATGTATAATAGTGATAGTGTTATTGTGAAAAATGGCCTCATCGTGTTCTTGGTTGCAATTGTTTTCTCTCTGTTCGTGCTTTACGTGTACTTATTCTTGTATTTTTCGATTTCTGATGTTGGGATGGGTCATAATATGATAATATGAGGGTTCCTTGGTGTTGCAGAATTAATGAAGTGAAAGTGATGTGTAATAGCTAGGCTCGATTATGAAGGGAGGGGCTTAAATAATTATCAAATAAAAATGCAAGTACAAGAGACATTGTGAATTCTTGGTTTAGTTGTTCGGATTTTCTGGTACATATACCTACTTTTATTCATGAAGTGGAATACTTCAACTGACGATGGTATCTGCAAGAATGTTGGACAACCCAATAACTTCTTTGGAGTCCATGTGATAACTGAACCCCAATTTTTGCACACTATAGATATGCGAGCACAACTTGTACATGACCGTTTCTCCGCAATTAAAATTAGCACATCTGGTGACAATTCAGACCAACTACTGCCGACAAATCCGTTGGACACCTTCTCCGCAGCAGAATTGCTAATTGATGGTTGTAACAGTGTAGGATTTTTATCTGTACATAATAGAATATTATCATAAAAAATTATCAGATCTCATTACATGTTATACGACAACGTTTAACTTGGTTATTGGTGGTCAAAACTAAGAAACATGATTCTAGCATAAGCAAGTTAGGTAGATTATAATGTTCATGGCTGATTGGAAGACGATCTTCGGTAATATTAACGACTGGAAAAAATTGCAAACGAAAAATATCATAAACAAACGGGATAAGAAAATATAATCAGTGAATAAGACGATGATTACCTGGAGAGGAGAAATAATGTCCACTTTGCAATCAAGTTTGCACGGTGGATTTGGAGACCGGGGTAAAATCCATTTAGCTAATACTAAATTTATCTTCACATTTGGGCATGGCAATGAGAAAGTTAGGACTTTCTTTTGCATGTCAAATGAATAAATACAAGGACCAGATGGTTGGGTAAAGTAAATTGTATTTTCTTTGATGCCATAGTTTTCAGCAAAGCATGTGATTCCTGAACTGAAAGATGATAAAAATAATTATCGACAACCATCAATTCTTTTTTCTTCTCGTTGATATCCAACTTGTAAAGCATAAAATCATAGACACCTACGAGCCGACCGAATTTCTGAATTACAAATAGTTCGTCATCGGATTCCACCAAATACTTGTGAACCTTGCCATAGTGATATATATATCGCGAGGTCCTCGCTGTACTCCAAAGTTTATGAGGGGGACTGGATTCAGTCATGGATGCATAATAATTCCAGGACGGTCTTGGACTTAAAAGAGGAAGGCGCGCGTGAAAGAAGGAGAGAGAGAAGGGAAGTAAATTATCGACCATTAATTACCGATCATTAATTATTGACCGTTAATTATCGATCATATGTCCTCTAAATAGTTTTTGACAATATGTTCAAGTGGTTTTGACATATGTTCAAGTGATTTTTTCTAGTATGTTCAAGTAGTTTTGACAGTATGTTCAAGTGGTTTTGATAGTATGTTCAATTAGTTTTGCTAGTATGTTTAAGTAGTTTTGCCAAGTATGTTCAAGCGGTTTTGCCAGTATTTTCAAGTGACTCTGATAGTATGTTCAAGTAGTTTTCTTAGTATGTTCAAGTAGTTTTCTTAGTATGTAAAAGTGGTTTGTCAGTTAATGTTCAAGTGATTTTCTTAATATATTCAAGTAGTTTTTTTAGTATATTCAAGTGGTTCCTAATGAATGTTTAAGTGGTTTCGAGCAAAATGTTCAATTGGTTTCCTTCTATATGTTCAACTAGTTTTTTTATGTATGTTCAACTGGTTTCATTATGTATGTTCAACTGATTTTCTTAGTACGTTCATCTGGTTTTGCCAAAACCACTTGAATGTATTGGCAAAACCAATTCCAGGACGGTCTTGGAAATGACTTCCAGGACCAAATCCAGGGGAGGATCTTCGGCTATCAAGAAAATCTCGATGAGGAAAGTATATATACATATCTGATCCTCATAACAATCTTGACGTTCAGTATGACTAGAAAAGAGCAACCAATGGTGCATAAAACACACTCTTATCATTATCAAGCAACTCCTTTATGCATTTGACTCTCCGTTCCGATAATGAGTAAAACGTATGGTCATAATTACGTTTTCCATGTGAATAAAAGATCCATGTATCCAATTCCGTAGATGGAAATTGATAGAGTGAGCGTCTATAGTCAAAAGTATTCATCTAGACGAAAATCTGTAAATTGTAAATTGAAATAGAAATTAGTCGCTTGAAAAAAAAATATTAATTTAATGATCTCCTCTTCTCCCAAAATATGTATAGAGAACAATATGCATCAACCCGCGAAATAACGCATACAATTATAGACGGATTTGACAGAAACAACAACGACAACTAAAAAAAAATTAATTCATAAAAAATCCAATAAAAAACAAGCAATTGACTAGGGTTTAGATTCATACAACGATGTCAACATGGTGAGATTACTCGTGAAAAATGCAAACTGATATATTTGATCGGTGGATGCATTTGATATATCAGATATTTGAAGGGATTCTCGGATGGTTTTCATCGTGTGGTTGCATTGGTGCTAATTTTTAGTTTCGCCTGTAGGTTTTTCTCTTTACTTGGCTGCCTTTTTTCAAGTTTTGCAGTTTCTAGGTGTTGCAGGTGTCTTGAATTTTCCTGTTGAATTTCTCAGGCGCAATGTTTCTCTTGGGTTTTTGTTTTGACGATGTGGTAATATTTTTGCAATTTTAACATCAAGATAAGTTTTTCTATCTAAGTACTCTTTCTCTACTTCACCTTTTTCCCACATATTTTGGTGTGGTAAGAGTTTCATGCCAAGTCTTTGATTGAGCTGGACGACGACATGAGCCACTCTTTAATTTTTAGAACGACGATACGATGAACAAGTTCCCGGCCATACAATGCTTCGTAAAAGATTACTCTATTCTTCATATTCCACGAGCCCCACATAACATCACCATATATAACGAATCACACAATTTTCATCGTGTCGCTTATAGAGCACCTAATAAAAAGTAGAAAACCCGTATGACTAAGCATAAGCGATTAGCTAGTAAGATATTTACGCGACATCCTTCTCTATTGGAAAAAGAGTAGGAGAAAAAAATATTCTCATAAGAAAAAGCTCTCGGAAGTTCTTCCAAATTGAAAACAAATACTTATTAATTGCTTTTGTTAATTACAATTCATTGAATGATAAATGAAAATTAGCTAATAGATAAACTAAAATCGGAAAGATGAATGACAGAATGATCATTACAACCATTAAAAGAACAAACGAATCAAGAAGACGATATTATGTACCAGTGTGAATGTCGGTATCAAAACATTTAAAGTCCGGCGGTGAAGGGGATGCCGGTGGCCGGGAGCCATGACTGTCCGGCTACGAAGTTCGCAACGGTGAACTTAGATGCATCAGCCGCTGTCTTTATCACTCGAAAACCTTTCCACTTTACTCTTCCGGTGGTGGACGACCCAGGTCCGGTGTTACTATACTCTCCATAGTACAAAGTATTTAAGGCGAAGTTTCCATCCCACTGGAGCCAACCGCTTGCATCCACCAACGAATCAATGT
>SOPF01015675.1:0-29632 GCA_012979155.1 Hypericum perforatum
ACTAACTGGTAATTGGTTTTTTCACTTTTTGCTTGGTTAAAAAGGAAAAGCTCGACGGTTAAATTTTTTTTTCTTTCTCGGTTACAAACTAACTTACAATCCATTTTAGTACGGTGTAATTTTAAATTTTTTAACAAAATGATATAAGTTTTACATCGTTGATAATTAAGTGAAAATTGTTAATTCTGATCACCATAATTATCTACTATGTCGTTAATTTAATATTCGTTTCATGTTACCTCACTAATTTTTTTTTGTTGTGGCATGCATGTCACATCATTAATTTGTTTATATAACATATCAACCTAATTTGACACCTTACATCTCAACCTAGTCCATGAGTGAATTGCATAATACTGATTTTACTCCAATTTTTTCCTCAAATTAATGAAGTGTAATGCCACATAGATGAAATTAGTAAGGTGATATTATACACGGATAAAATTAATAACGTGACGGCATAGTTAAAATAACCATAGTTAGTCATTGTCACTTAATTGTCAATAACGTAGAATTTAAAACTAGGAAATAGTAGTATTAAAGTGGACTTTTTAACTCTTTTTAATAAGAAGATGAATAATAAGAAGATGCAGAAATCAAAATTTGGATCCGGCTGATAAGCCTCCATCGGATCTGGACTGGAATCGAAGTCCAATTTCTACCTGTTAGTGGGCCTGACATTTGGGCCCATTACGAATGGTAACAGTTTGTTTTGTTAGCTCTCTTGCTCTTTTATTTTGGCGGGTAAATGCCAATGCTTCACTCTTTAAAAGCATTCTGCTCTTTACCCGCCAATACTAGGAGCCTCGCTACCCTGCCTCCGTTCCCAGATGCTTGGATCGTCAAAACGGGTTTTGACCCGGACACCTCCCGCGCCAGCTTCTTCCTCAGGAATCTCGTCCAGGCTCGCCACCTGCGGGAAGCACGCCAGCTGTTCGACGATATCCCTTCCCCCAAACAGCGTCTCTGTCAACAACATCATTCAAAGGGCCTTGGGGTATGCTGTTTTTGCTTGTAATTCTGTGAAGGCTTCCACTTCTGAACTGTCAGATAGCCACATATCTTGAGCAACTTTGTTGATATTTCAGGTTATTAGGATCCATTCCCCCATGAGATCACAAAGAAAACAAGACTGGTCAGATGTGCCTAGTCGAGAAATGATAAGAAGAGCTCATGCTGCTGCTATGAGCTTAAAGAAGGGTTCCACTGATCTAGATATCTTGGGACAGTTTGGAAGCTGCAAGGTATGGGAGGACGTAGACTCGGACAGTGCTCCTATCTCTGGGTCCTCAGACATGAGCGATGTCAGAAAGACCTAAAACTACAGTAAATGGGAAGTTCTGCCTTTTGAGAGTTTAAGAAAAGAGGCGTGGGATCATTACATTCAGATGGATGGGGTTTCTTTGTACAAAATGGACGGAAATAAATTGGACGATTTGGTTTGCGTTAGGCACACCTCAAAGTCAAAAGTGTGAGCTATGCCTGTGCGGTTGCCGTTTATCTGTCTGCATTGGTCTGAGTAAAGATCTTGTTCAAGTGTGTTTCCTCTGAGTTCCGGACTTGTGTGGAGACAGCCGATCAGATCACGGCAGCCTGTGATGTGAATTAGTCAGTCAGTCTGAGGGGATCAAGCATTAGGCAGATAAGATTCCAGATCAGCAATGCGGAGGATAGCAGCTTCCAAAAACACCTAGCTGTCTGTTCCTTCCAATTTTTGGATTTTCGAAAGACAGAAGGGCTCGACCATGATGGTTCCTTAGGTTAAATGGATTTGTTTGATATGCTGGTGTAATCTTTTCTTTGTTTTGTATGTAGATGACAGATAACTCTTAGTTAGAGGGAAATTCCAATTGTTGTTGTTTATATTTATTTATGTTTGTATGAAAATATATCATTTTGGTTGGTCGATAGCTATTCTAGAGGAGTTTCCATCATCATCGAATTTTTAATAGTATTGAGTTGGACAACACGGTCTAATTTCATATATTCTAAATGCACAACCATCCGAAAACCGTTCATTCTAACACTAATCTAACAAATAACTGACATTTCTAATAATAATCTCCAATAAAAGAAATAATAATGGCGTCTCCATCCAACATGCAAGATAGAGCTATTTTTTAAGTCGAAATCGAAATCTACTTAAATGAATAACATTTCCCAACTACAATGTTGGAGAAACCTTGCATGATAAACAGAACTCTTCACCACTGCTAGAAATTGATTTATATTTTTATACTAGTTTTTTTCTTTTAGATTAATATATAAGATAAATCATATGTTTAAAAATTAATATTTGTTATGTATTAATCAATTTATTTCATCATAATCATAACTTTCTTTATTAATTCATTTTATTTTGTGTTGAGTTGGTGATTTTTTTTTCATTTTTTTGTTGGATTGGGATAAATTTGATTGAGCAGTTTGAGTTAATAAAAATGGTCAAACTGCTCAATCAAAGCATAATTCATTCTCTCGCTAAATAGACCGTAGTGGTGAAAAAAAAATCTTTAATTCAGTTTGGCCAAAATAAGTTGGCCCAGATATTGTTTATAATAAAAAAATATCACAGAAAACCTATTTAAAAATAACAGAGAAAATGATGGTGATGTAGGATTTATCAAGTAAGTCTAGAATAAAAATGTTTTTTAAAAAATATTTTTTAAAAATATATAAAAATATATGTATTTATTCAAAAATATTATTTTAAGAGTAAATTGAGATAAAGATTTATCACTAATATTTTACGAAAAAATATTAATAATTATGATAGATAGATTTTCTTAAATATTAATATTGGTGCTTTATTCAGAACCTAACCTCTTATGAATTTTAAAAATTATTATTTTAAAGAAGTTACGAATAACTTGTTCATTGAAAAGATAACATTTTTTCCAATCTTTAGGAAAGATTGAAGTTATAAATATATACTAATAAATTAGTTTTTCTAGTCTTTTAAAATATATGACCACAAAATGTTCGCATTACGATATGTCAAATTCATTCGATTTATTACTTTCAATGACTCCATCAAAGAGCCAATTATTCTAAAAAAATTAATTATACAAAATTTAGAGTTTGGATAATGAAAAAATTAATAAAACTTAGATTTGAAGTAAAATTATGATGAATATTTTAGATCTTTAAGACATACAGAAAAAATAATATTTAATTTGTTGATGATTTCTTATTTCTACTTCTATATCATTGCTATATCTTTAACATCTTATTGTTTTTGTTTTTGTTTATTTTAACATTTGACTTATCCTTTTTCAAGAATATTATATTTCCAGATCCATAACCTAGACTTTATCTTCATTACTAACAATAATAGTAGAAGTAGATTGATCACATCCTGTATCATTTGTATAAGATTTATGAGCTTATGATCAGCTCTCTCTCCACTCTCGATCTTGAGTATAACACAGTTTAACTACCTTTCTTTTTTCTTGAAATTTTTTAATTTCATATCCAAAGTTTCATTCATTTTTTTGGCATTTTAATACAATTTTTGATGTTGAATATACAACTAGAAGATTATGTTTTAGAGATCTTTCGAAGATGTAAGAGTACTTGGAAGAAGACTACGTGTGGTTGCCAACCATCCAATATGGAGCTCTAGAAATTGTGATTATTGACTCACAATGATCTCACAATAATGGGATTCTCGTGCTTGTGACAGGATATGTCATTGAAAATGAGACTTGTCGTCGCCCATACGTTTTATCTTGCCCCTCAGGAATATGGTTTTTTTGTTTCCAATTATATTTTTCAGTATGTCGACAAGATAAGAGTATCATGTTGTCAATCTAGAACTTGCTCCTCTCTAGGGTAATGAATAGACATTATGAATTTTGGTTTTAATTTTGTTATTTGACATGTTAAAATGTGACCAATTTAATTGTTGTTGTTTGACATGTTGAAATGTGACCAACTTAATTGTTGTTGTTTGACAGATTGAAATGTGATCAACTCAATTGTTGTTTGACATGTCAAAATGTGATAAATTTAACTATTGTTGTGACAACTTAGTTGGTCACATTTAAACATGTGAAACAACAACAATTAATTTGATCATATTTCAATATTTCAAACAACAACAATTAATTTGGTCATATTTCAACATGTCAAACAACAACAATTAAGTCGATCATATTTTAACTTGTCACATAACAACAATTAAGTTGGTCACATTTCAACATGTCAAACAACAACAATTAAGTCGGTCATATTTCAACATGTGAAACAACAAAAATTAATTTGATCATATTTCAACATATCAAACAACAACAATTAAGTTGGTCATATTTCAACATGTCAAACAATAACAATTAAGTTGGCCACATGTCTACATGTAAAACAAAAATAATTAAGTTGATCACATTTCAACATGTCAAACAACAACAATTTAATTGGTCACATTTTAACATGTCAAACAAAATTAATAACAAAATTAATCAAGAGATATCGGCACCCAAAAAAACCATATAGGTTGCAAGGCTAAGTACGTATGTACCATCATCTGTGGCTACAAGAAATGGGATAGCTTCAACCAAAAAGCTGATTTTTCTATTAGAATATAAAGGTACTCAATTGAATGCGTTGTTGGCCCACAAACATCAATTGCCTTTTGCTAGTGCCTTTATGCCAACAAAATATATTGTTTCACTTGTTGAAGAATCTTAGGATCTAGGTTAGACGACATGCTTCTACGAATTTCCAGAAATTTCAAACAAGAATCTCTTTGGTGGCAAGCCAACTAACAGTGAGCAAGAGCAATATTTTCCTTACCCAGGTCACCCATAGATTCAAACATAAATAAAACTATACTAATTGCATCATCGCCCGACACTTCCAGTTTTCTGTCATCCTTCTTAGATAGATCTTCAATCATTTTTATATTATAAACTTCTGCATTAATACCTTCTCTTGACAAAAGTATCTCAAGCATCAAGTATATACGACATTTTCCAGACTGCTCAGAACTGACTCATCCTCTTCTTTGACAATATTCAATCCTAACTTTGATGCACTACGGTATCTGGTTGATTTTGTGAATTCCATTATCGTCATTTCCAAACATTGCTTCCAAACCATGCTTCCACATACCTTTTTATCACTATATAATGAATGCATCTTTTTAGCCGAATCACTCTTGAGACAATCAATTTGGATCGGTTCTTAAAATTTGTTTCGATATTCTAACATATTTTCTTGCATCAGGTTTTGGCACGTTCAATAAAACTAAAGAAGTCATCTCAGAAACATACACATTATGATATGTCAAATTCAATCTATTTATTAAAAATTATCAAAAGTGTAAAAATTTAGAGTTTGGATAATGAAAAAACTATTAAAACTTAGAGTTGAAGTAAAATTATGATGAACATTTAGATCTTTAAGACATACAAAAAAATTAGTATTTAATTGCGTTGTTAATTTTTTTATTTTAACTTTTGATTTATCCTTGTTCAATAATATTATATTTCTGAATCTCAAACCCTACACTTTATTTTCATTAGTAACAACAATGGAAGTAGATTCATCAAATGTTGTAACAACAACAATGGAAAATTTCAAATGTTTGTTGTTTATATTTATTTACCTATAGTGTTCATATGAAAATATTTCAATGAAGATTAAGAGCCTCTACGTGCTCTTAATCTCACTTGGTATTGATTACGAGTATTTTTGTAATCAATCATCCAAATAAAACTACTATTAAACTAGCACATCACCACATTCTCTAAATATCTCAATATAACGTACCAAAATTAAATGTAAAATATCTCGCGTCAGGCAAAGGAACCAAAGCTATTCCAAGTGCATAACCTGGAAATCATTTTTGCATCTGTCCATTGCAAAAACCATTTTCTAACTATGATGTCCATAGGTGGTTTTCTGCCTATGATGTCCATAGGACATGCATCTCATCCAATTTTCCCACTTCATTGGAATCTCAAAGATATTCTGTAAAGTTATTTAAGCTTTTCAAAATCTTGAGGCTCGTTTGTTGCTACCGGTGGCTATAGCATTTGGCCAGATTTGTCTTTACTTATATGTCTCACCAATGTCTTTAACAGCAGCTGCAACTAGCTCCAAAACTTTGATTTTTTCTCAGAGAAACCAGTTTCATGAGAACTTGATACAACATGACGTCCCTCCAGCATGCAAGATAGAGCTGATTTTAAGTACTAGAACAAAACATATCTAAATCTCAAAATTTTATTTATGGAGATTGAGAGATATAAGGATTGCACCCAACAGAAAAGAGAGTCGAGATCGACTAAAATAAAAAATATTGCCTAGCTACAATATTGCAAGAACCATACCCATCATATCATGTAGAAACACTAACATGTGAATGACTTTTGATTTATCCTTGTTCAGTATTATTATATTTCAAGGTTGTTAACTGTAGAAGACATTACCTAGTTCAGAGCTCCGCGGAAGTATCATCGTTGGCAGCTCTGAAGTAAAATCATGATGAACATTTTAGATATTTAAGACATACAAAAAAATTATTGTTTAATTTTGTTGTTTAATTTTTTTTTATTTTAACTTTTGATTTATCCTTGTTCGGTAATATTATATTTCAAGGATGTTAAGTGTAGAAGACATTACCTAGTTCAGAACTCCATGGAAGCATCATCGTTGGCAGCTCTGAGGTTGTGTGGAAAGGATTATATGCATTATCGGCTCAAATCTGCACAATTACAACGACTCTTAAACATTGGTCATGTTCCTTATTGTGCAAAGGTGTGCGAAAACAAGTGTTTTCTAAATGTGAAGGACGTGATCATCCTGATCCTCTCAAACTAGAGGCTGATGCGGTAATGTCCCACGGTAATGCGATTATTTCCTGAGACATTTTTTTGTGTATAATGACGCTTAGTTATTTATTGACTTCTGCATGACTCTCATTTGTATCATGTGTATCAGATTTACAAACACATGGTGAGCTCGTCCAAAATTTTTACCTTGTCCCTCAAGAATATGGTTTATTGGTTTCTTTGTTTCCAATGATATTTTTCAATATGTCTACAAAGTTGAATATCATGTTGCCAATGTGGAACTTGCTCTTCTCCATTGTAATGAATAAACATTATGAATTTTTGGTTTTAATTTTGTGTTTTTGTTAAAACCTTTTTTTCTTTTTGTATGCATTCCACGCACCCATATTTGAATCCATTCCACGCGTGCATCAACAGAGCAAAGATTGTTGTTGCTCATCACGGACAATCTCCAAGAAACGAACTTCCTCGAATGTAAAAATTGTCATTAGATGCCCGAAGACGATGATTTTGTCTGTCCACGTGAAACATGCTCCAAGACGATGTTTGACGTCTGACTTTTGGCACACTATTAGAGAAAGCTTCACGTTTGCTATACGTGTTATTTTAGAACATGCTCCACCGCTCTTCTGTTGTCATTTTAGAACGAGTGACTTTACATTTCTCTGTGATTGCAAGAATTTATGTAAAGCGATGCTAAGAATTAGTCAAAATTAGCGAAAACTTTGTGGAAAAATCAACAATGTTGGAGTCGATTTTAGTCTAATTAAACTTTCTTGAGGTTTCTACATTTTCAAATGTCGATTTTGGTCAAATCTTTTGAAATGAGATAATCTACAACAATTTAGACCAACCCAACTACGTAATTAAATGGAGGTTGTATATTCTCGAGTATGTTGAATATCGCATTTTTTTAATATATAAATCTGTTAATTATGTTGGAGCATAACATGAGCAGATAGGTATCTAGTGGCCTCAGGGGGATAGATACTGTGAAGCTATTAATTAGTACATTCTGTTTTGGTGTATCTATAGTTGTTACCGACATTTTGGTGTAATCATTTTGAAATAAAATATCTACCTTTTATGGGCTTGGTATTTGGGCCCAGTATGAGTGGTCTTTACTCTCTTTCACTCTTTCTTTCTTTCTTCCATAATTAACTAACAAAGGCTTTCTTTTTAGTGGAATTTTGTTTTTTTTAGTTCTCTCCTCTGCTCTTTTTATTTATTTATTTATTTTGGCGGGTAAATGCCACATCTTCACGCTCTAAGACAAAAAGCATTCCGTTCTTTACCCGCCGCCAGTAAAAGGAGCCTGTGTCCGTTGTTCCCGGATGCCCGGATCGTCAAAACGGGTTTCGACCCGGACACCTCTCGGGCTAACTTCCTACTCAGGAACCTCGTCCAGGCTCGGCGCCTGCGAGAAGCACGCCAGCTGTTCGACGATATCCCTTCCCCAAACAGCGTCTCTGTCAACAACATGATCCTCGGCTACGTCCAGGCTGGCGATCTGACCGTTGCCACTCGGCTTTTCGACGCGATGGTCCGGCCGAATTCGGTCACCTGGACCCTCCTCATTCGCGGATACTTGGAGAGCCGTCGCTTCGATGAGGCGTGGGGACTCTTCGCTGAGATGATCAGGAGCGGGAGCTTGCCGGACCATGTAACTTTTGCTACTTTGTTGTCCAGCTTTGATGGTCCCGAAAGGGAGAGAGAGTTGAACCAATTGCACGCCCAGGTCGTCAAACTTGGGTATCTTTCCACCTTTGTAGTCTCCAATTCTTTGCTTGATTGCTGTTGCAAGATGGGCAGGTTGAGTTTAGCTCGGGAATTCTTTCGAGGAATGGTCACTCGGGATTCTGTTAGTTTCACCATCCTCATCACCGGATATGCCAAGGGCGGCCAGCATAGCGAGGCCTTTGGCCTGTTCTTGGAGATGCTGGGTTCTGGTTTCCACCCCTCGGACTTTACCCTTCAAGCACTGTTGGGTGCTTGTGTGCGATTGGAGAACGTGGGCTTGGGGGAGCAAGTTCATTGTTACTCGGTGAAGAATGGTCTTTTGTTAAATGTTTATGTTGGGAATTCCTTGCTCGACTTTTACTCCAAGCAGGGATACTTGACTGAAGCTAGGAAACTTTTTGACCAGATGCCCGAGATGGATTGTGTTTCTTACAATGTGATCATCACAGGTTACGCCTGGAGCGGACAATATAAAGAAGCGGTTGATCTATTCCGGGAACTACAGTTTGCAGGATTCGACTGTAAGAATTATCCCTTTCCAACCATGATCAGCGTTGCTGCTAATAGAATGGACCTACAGATGGGTCACCAGCTGCATTGCCTTGCTACAGTTACAACTGCCGATTCTGAGGTATTAGTTGCAAATTCTTTGGTTGACATGTACGCAAAATGCGGCCAAATCGAAGAAGCAAAACAGATATTCGCCAAACTGGACGTGCGAAGCACAGTTCCATGGACTTCCATGATATCAGCCCATGTTCAGAAAGGACTGCATGAAGAAGGTGCACATTTGTTCAATGAGATGCATCGGAGTGGTGCACCTTCAGACCAGGCAACTTTTGCCTGTGTTCTAAAAGCTTCGGCACATTTGGCTTTGATCTCTTTGGGGCAAACTTTACATTCTACTGTAATTCGGTCAGGCTTCATGTCAAATGTTTGGTGCGGAAGTGCCATCGTCGACATGTATGCAAAATGCGGTTCTATAGAAGAAGCAATTCAGGCTTTTAAAGAGATGCCTCAAAGAAACGTTGTCACCTGGAATTCATTAATTTCAGCTCATGCTCAAAATGGAAACTGTGAGGCGGCTCAAAAAACATTTGAAGAGATGATTCGGTTAGGATCTGATCCGGATTTAGTCAGCTTCCTCAGCATCCTATCTGCTTGCAGCCACCACGGGCTGGTCGAAGAAGCTCGTCGATACTTCAGTTACATGGTTGATAGTTACAAACTAAATCCTAGTATAGAACACTATGTGTGCATGGTTGATGCGCTATGTCGGACAGGACAATTTGAAGAAGCCGAGAGGGAAATATCTCAGATGCCGTACAAACCCGACGAGATTATGTGGTCATCCGTCTTGAATTCGTGCAGGATCCACAAGAACCACAGATTAGCTGCAAGGGCTGCAAAAGAATTGTTCAACATGGACGTTCTAAGAAACGGAGCTGCTTACGTCACGATGTCGAACATATCAGCCGCGGCAGGTGACTGGGACAGTGTAGGGAAGCTAAAGAAGGCAATGCGGGAACGAGGGATCCGAAAGGTCGCGGCGTACAGTTGGGTCGAAGTCCAACACAAGGTCCACGTGTTCTCGGCAAACGACAGAAGCCACCCACGGATGAATGAAATACTCGAAAGCCTCGATCTTTTGGCCGAGAAGATGGAGAAGGAAGGATATCAACCAGACACAACTTGCGACCTTCACAACGTCGACAGCGACATCAAAGCCGAGTCTCTCAAGAACCACAGCGAACGGCTGGCCATCGCATTCGCGCTGATCAGCACACCCGAGGGATCGCCAATCCGGGTGATGAAGAACCTCCGCGCCTGTACGGACTGCCACAGCGCGATCAAGTTGATATCCAAAATCGTGGGGAGACACATCATAGTAAGGGACGCAAGCAGGTTCCATCATTTCAGAGATGGGTCCTGCTCCTGCGGGGACTTCTGGTAAACAGATGGACCACAAAAATCACCAAAACTTTTAAATTCCATTGAATTATTATTCTCGATAATGATAAGAATTGACAAAACCCCAAACCCTACACTACATTACACATCTAGTTCTTTGTGGACTTGTTGATGACGTCATCGGGGAGAACCTTAAGCAACTTACTGTCCTGCAACTTGGTGGCCGTTCCGAGGGATACTGTCCTGCTTCCTCTTCTCCCTTTGCCGGCTAATTTGAAAGAATTGTATAAATTTGGGTTTTTACTTTTTAGGGTAATATGTACACACACATACACACTAAGGAATTTGCCAAAATGGCCCATTTCTTTTCTTGGATTGGACGGGCTCCTTTTTTACTATTTAAGACACGAACAGCTCTTTAATTCTTACTTGTTAATATATATGTATGTAGTCAGTATATATATTTTTTTTTAGATCCTAATGGTTCGACTTCCCAAACCTATTTTTTTTTCTTTGATAATTAAATACACATTAGATTACGTGCATCCACCTTTCTGTATGAAAATTAAAGGCCATAAGCTAAATAGAACGCCCACGTACAACCATTAATATGAAACAAACATGTTCTACAACAGCAGTAATTGCTTCATTCCTTTCTGTGGCTTCTGAATCAAACCAATACATGCATGCGTTACGAGGGCAAGGTTCCAGAACGGACTGGAGTTACAGACGCTCAGGCTACACGGCTAAGGTTAGCGCTTCAGTTTTAGCATCGAGGATCGGCGGATAGACCGCCCAGCTACATCAATCCATGGTTGCCCGCTGAATCAAGAAGAACTGCCTTGATTTGTTCTGGCAAGATGTCCTGCCCTTCCCTGCAATGCTGCAATCGTAAAAAGAAATCAAATGAATGAGATCAACCGCTGTTGTGAGAAGAATGAAATGATTTAGGAGGAGAAGTATGAAAACCTCTGCGAGGAAAACATCCAATGCGAACCCGTTGAAGCAGCTGATGACGGCCTGCTGAATGTCCAACCCTAGGTTGTCGAGAGCCCTCATGGTTGAGAGCAACAGGCCTTGCCTTCGAGCACAGAACATGTGGATGTTCACAGCCCTCCCTTCCCTTACCCTGACTTCCACCTGCAAAAGTTCGTGAAGCAGCCATCAATTATTTAAGTGCACCACCAAATATCAATGTACTCAATTCAATAAGAAATGGAGTTTCCTATGCACGTGTGTCGCTGTAATGTGATTTATGAAGTCAGTCATACACATTCCTTTCTTTTTGAACAAAGATGCTGCTATTTGCATCATGAAAGGCCAACAAGAACATAAATTACAGCAAGACAACTCAGACCTGAAGAATTCTGATAGAGCTCTGAGCTCTCAACAGAATGATACCCAAATTTTCCAAGTTAAATGGCAAGAATTTTGGCCTCTTATGAGAACTATATGATTAGCAATATGAAAAGCTTGAATCAACCAGCCATCAAAAATTGGGTAAGATCGATCTCAAGACCAATTCAGAAGTTCAAAGAGTACTACAGTTAAAAGGTTACCCTTGCAGGCTGGTTCTTAGGGCTGGCCAATGAGCTCTGGCATAATTCTTCCTTCACCCGGCATGGGAGAGTAGGAGGAGTCGGTGTCAACGGATGGAAGCTAGTAGATGGAGGCAGCACTGATCCAGGAGGAACAGACTCTAATTCATTGTGAAGGTCATTGATGCGTTGTAGAAGCTCTTTCAGGTAATCAATAGCATCTCCTAAGATTGAAGCTCTGTCCATCTAGAGCACAAGAAAGATAAATTCCTCAGTATACAATTCCCTATTATCACCACATAGTATTTCAATCTTTCAGCAAATACTAGAGCGACTAACTGAAAAGGAATGATAAGTATACCTTACTAATCTTGGGGACAACAGATCTCAGCATGTAGAGCCTGTCATTAAGCTTCTTCCTTCTTCTTCTCTCAGCCATCAAGTTTTTTGCGGGCATTCCTTTCTTCTTCCCCTTCTGATTTCCAATGCCTCCACCAACACCGGTCAGAGTGCTGGTAGCATTGGAATTGCTTTTTCCATGAATGCCTCCATTCTCATCCATCTTCCCTTCAAAGAGATTATCATCGGAGTCGTAATTCAAACACGAAACATCAAAACTCCCTTCCTCGACTTCAATTTCCTCGCTCCTCTTCCTCTTCCGATCACTCGCCCCGCTCCACGCACCCAAAACATCCCCATTGTATCTCAACCCGGCCACCTCCAAAGTTTCCAATTTTTCACTGCTTTGTCTAGAGATAGCCCTCTTCTGAAACAAAGTAGGCTCAATTGGCGTCGAGCCCTTTGCTTTATTACTTCCCATAAAGAAACTACTGCCATTAAGGGACCCATCGAATCCTTGGAAGCCAAGACCATGCACCTCATCAGGCAAATTAACCAACTGGGTACCCTGGAATTGACCCCCAGAAGAACCCAATAACAAACTAGACCCTTGTACACCCTGGCTATACCCATCCTGCCCATAAAGAAGGGAACTTTCGCATCCCCCCAGCTCAGGGAACCCACCACCCTCGAGAAGCGAAGAGAAACAAGGCCTCAACGAGGAAGGCATGAAAGAGTGGTGCTGCTGAGAAGGTGAGCAAGACGATGAAGAGTCTAACTGGTGGAGAAGAAGGTTATTTTCCGTTGCAGGGATTGGATAAAAACAAGAAAGATCCCTACTTTCAAGGTTCATATGAGTGTTTGAGGCAGAATTGTTCAAGTACCAGTCAGCTTCAAGCATGGACTTGAAGTTGCCACCCAACCCCATCATTGAAAAGTCTCCATTTTTATCCTCTAAAGACAGAGACAGCTTCTCACCTTCCTTGTTGTCGGTAATGGAAGTGGTTCCCCATTGAGAAGCTCCTTCCCCTTCCTCCTCCTCCACTTCTTCTTGTTCTTCTTCTCTTCCAAGGGAGGGGGAGGGGATCCCCCCTTCCATCCAAGCTCCCAGAACCATGTCTCTTCTGGGTCTGCTTGTTTGCTTGGTCAGGGAGAGGGAGAGGGAGAGAGAGACAAGGTGGAGTTTAGTTAGTGTAGTGTGTTTCTTGTGTTTTGGTTTTGTCAGTTACGGGTAAAAAGAAGGGCATGGGAGGGAGGATTTGGTTTGGTGTTCCTTTCTATGTGAGGGAAGGAAGCAGCTCTAATTTATTTTTTTTTTTTGGCTGTTATTATTAAGCAGCACATACACATTTTTTTCGCTGTTAATAAAAATTTTGAGTAGCTCGTGCAGAATTTTTTAAAAGTTTATAAGTGACCTTGAACGTTTTATAATTATATATGCTTGATAATATCGACGTGTCTTCTTCGATGATGAAATTAAGAGTCAGTGCGGTGAATTACGAAATCATGTTATATTATATATTTATATTTAATTTAAAATATTTATAAATTTTTCATGTTTTTTATAAACAATACCGATTGGGCACAAGACATATCATGAACAGTTGAACAAATTTCATTTAAAGACGAAGATTATAGCGGAAATTTTATTTTTTCTTTGGGATGAAGAAGCCCCGAAAACTTTCAAAGTATATTAACGTACAGTAATTGAAGAAAGTAAGACCAAGATTTAGGAAATTTGTGCTAGTCATTTTCTATCTAATTAAGTTATGTCATTTAGATAGATAATTTTCTAGCCATTTAGAAAATTTGTAAGCACAAAAAAAAATGTAATGTACTTATGCTCATTGACCCACTATTTTGATAGATAATAAACAATTTATTTATCAAACACACTGACATATAATAGATCTTTATAAGTAAAAACTTCAATAAGAAATTTGAAAAGCAACGAAACAGAAGAGAGGAGAAAAAAGAAAACCTACAAGCATCTACAAAATTTACCCGGTCCTACATCATTCTAACATGCCCTGACCAGATAAACCCCTACAACTCAACTTTGTACGTTTGCAGCCGAAGATTTCACAAAAAAAAATGGGAAAATTAGGCTAAAGCCCCTGTACTTTGGGGATTCAACCATTTTAGCGCCTGCTGTTTAAAAACTACTCTTTTCGTCTTTACTGTACAAAATAACCAACCTTTTTAGTCCCTAAAAATCAACAGAATTTTTTTTATGACCATTATGCCCTTCTTTTAAGAAACTAACCCAAACCAATACCCAAACTCAAATAAACCGAACCAAATCATCTTGAACCCAATCGATCTAATTAGTAAAACCTTTCATCTTCCTCCATCTTCTCCAAAAACTCAGGCTCGGGCTCCGACGACGAGCTCGGGCTCCTGCCGGCGGGATACTCAAGCGAGGAGTCAACCAAATTTGCCAAATTCGAGGATGGGATGCTGAGTTGCGACTCGTTAGATTTGGAACCCGTCGGTGAGTCAGTGGTTGATGGTGTCAACGAGTTCGCGATGGTCGGTGCGGTCGTGGGCATGCGGATGATGATGAGGCCCTTCTGGATAAGGGCGGTAGTGTCCCCGAAGATGAAGTCGACGGTGCCGGAGATGAGGGTGTCCTGGTAGCCGTCCGGCCGGATGTAGATTAGGGTTAGATTAGATTTTGGGTTAGTTTATTTGAGTTTGGGTATTGGTTTGGATTAGTTTCTTAAAAGAAGGGCATAATGGTCATAAAAAAAATTCTGTTAATTTTTAGGGACTAAAAAGGTTGGTTATTTTGTACAGTAGGGACGAAAAGAGTAGTTTTCAAACAGCAGGCCCTAAAACGGTTGAATCCCCAAAGTACAGGGGCCTTAGCCTAATTTTCCCAAAAAAAATTAGTAGAACTGATTTATATCTACTGCTGTACAAAGTTAAGTTTTTTTGCAAATAGTAAACGAATTCGGTATTTATAATTAGTCCTAACCTAAAATCCAAAAGATTAATTACAACCAACGAAAAAACGAATATTGTCTCATTTTAAGATATCCCTAAATTCTCGATTCCCAATGTTACACAATGCTTAAGCCCAACAAAACCATTCATGGATTCGGTGATAGATAGAATATTTAAAAAATTAATGATCACAGTTCTTTCCCTAAAATGACTTTGATAAAACTAAATATTTCAAATTGTATCAAAGAGCGAATACCGAATGTTCCACAACATTCTACTCCCGTCCAACCCATACCAAGTGCACAAGGTCTTTTATATAGAATGAAAGCCACTTCAGTCACTCCTACCACGTAGTCATCCCAAACTGAACGTAGTAATCCCAAATTGAAACATACAATTAATAAATGTCTCAAGGTGTACTTAAGAAGGAAGAAACTTAAGAAAGACAATATAAGCAAAAGATTTCTTCAAGTTGTTAACAAAGGAAAATAAACAAAATTTAGAAGTCCTAAAGATGTAATTATTGTATTGATCAAATATACAGAGGTGATTGATTACCAAACGGAAACATAATAAAATTCGCAGACATTTATCTGTCCCAGAGCATGTGGGATGTGCACTTCCTCTCTACTAAATGCTTTCCGCTTAGTGGTTTGTTTTGAGCCATTTGGGCCTTCATCGTGCTGTCGCTTTTTACATTTCCCAGATCTTTCTCACAAGCCAAGTTCCAATTCCTCCTAACGTTTCTTTGTTATAAATTACACGATGGATTCGTACCAATATTATCACAGCTTTAGCTTATTTTTTATGTGAACATTTTCGGTGAAAGTTGCCCAAACTTAACAAATATCCAGAATTTGAGCATAATTGTATTAATATTTTACAGATAGAACTCAATTATATTTTGTAGTTTGAGATAACTCAAATTCTAATTTATCCGTCTTAGTCAATAATCAAAAATCAAATAATTTCGGAAAAAAGTAAACATGGACAAGTTGATGAAGATTGCCATTAAATACTGCTCAGCTCTCAAATAATTATGAATCGAGCCATTATACAGAAGGCGCCAAATTTAATGTGTTTGCGCATGAGTACACCATATTCAACCAGAATAACTTGAAAAATGAAATTCGAGTATTTGTATAAATGTGCTCACAGAAAATTCATGTCTTTCGAATTTCCCCCATAATCCTATTCCCTGAGCACCATGCATGAATTCAACAACCCTGGAGCAATACAAATGTTGGATACCAAGTGTTTAGATCAACATCAACAAACGATAATAGTTATCGAGTTTGAATTAATATAAATATTATATATTTTTTTAAAAAAATTATGCAATTATTCAAACATCTCGTAGATATGAAGTTAAGATTATTATTCAAAGTAAGCAATATACTGGGTTGCAGATAATGGCAATTGGCCAATGATGCGGGACCATGAAGTGAAAATGATAACGCCAAAACATTCGTATGGCGTAGAAACCACCACGAGCCTAAATCCAGATTGCAATTTTATTAGAATACCCTTTTTTTTTCAAGACAGTATACCCACCAACCGAATTGTCAGTTTTGTTCGTAAACCGTGAATATGCTTAAGATAATAATTGAATGCGTTAGTATGCATTGCATTTCATCGATAGTTCATATGTCACGATAAAACTAAGGCCACTGGTAGATCGTACTACTACTCTGTGATAATCACACATATTTGTACTTTGTGAAACACTTAAGTGATTTTATTGTTACATTTATACTAATAAGGTGTAATTTTTTTCGGGCACACATCAACATTCATACAACAAGATTTACTTCTTTTCGGGTACACATCCTAAAAAAAATTCAAGGTTAAACAAATTTGGCCGAAAGTGTGATTAGAATGGGTGACCTCTTAATAAATTTCCACAGTGCGTGGAACTGAGAACAAAACACGCTAGAAAGACCCATATTAATACAGTGGAGTCAATCATTCAAATTATAGAGTGTTACATCGAGTATCTCAAATCATCTTAGAGCATAGAAATCGTCGGGCAGTTGCGTCGATTTTTTTTCCTGAAAAACTTAAAATTTATTCGTGCTATAAGTTGGAAGAAAATTTTGTGATCTCGCACCGTCCACTGACCTCTTCAAAATCTTTTTGTTGATATGGAGGAATTCAAACTTGCACAGCTAAGCCACCAGAAAAAGACCCGCAGGACAATGTTGCAGTTGCCCTCCAAACCATTCTAAAATATTACTGGGGAATAAATTTCAGGGCCAAGCTTCTCGTGAACCTTTTTTCCCTTTCACCGCTACCTACCTTTCTATTCAATTACCCATTACCTTTTCAATTCCCTCTACCCTGCGAACTACGTACATCCCATAATCTTCCAATATACACTTGTCAATTACTCCCCACCATCTCCTAGTTGCCATTTTTTTCGACTACCATTAACTATTTATTTTAATTTCAAGTGAAACGCGAAAACCTAAAATAAATGCCAAGAAAAAACAAAAAAAAATTCAGATAAACTCGCAATGCATTTTTATAGCTTCATCTTCAACCCAATGTTGCACATCTAATATTGAAATGATGCCAATTCGAATGACTTATCGACCGTAATCCTATAATATTGAATGGTAATATTTAAACCGATTTAAATACTTATTGGACATAGGAGCACCTGTAAATGAAACTTTAGCAATTAAAAATAGAAAATCATATTTACGTAAAGATGATAATCAAACTTCTATTTTTTGAGGGATAATCAAACTTGTACGTACTAAGAAGATAGGTAAAAGATGAAATTTGGTTGAGCACAATTATTAGGTGGGTCTCTCTCTGATCACGGGCGACGCACTACACGTGGCAGACATGCAACTAATCAGAGAGAGACCGAACAATCAAAAGAGAGACGTGGAGGGTCCTACTCCTGCTTCTGGTTCTGTCCCTTGCCCAGCCTAGACGATGGACCAAGCCCGTTGGAGGAGTCCGGCCCACACTTGTCATACGGCAAATTTCAGTATGGTTCTAATAAGATATATCTTTTCCTGTGGGAGCATACCGAATTGTTGTTTAAAGTCCTTACATTTCCTTTTGATTTTCATGTACTGGACTGCCCATCCACCTAATTAATTAGGTCTTCGTTCCTAATATCGCAGGACAGTCAAAGGTGAGATTCTCTCCTATGATTATCATGTAGTGTTTTTTTAGCTAGATTTGTTGAATAAAGAAATGTGCAAGTAAATTACCTTTTGCAACTTTTTTTACCTTTATGGGACTTGCAGCACTTTCAGCATGTTAATGTTTTCAATATATATATATATATATATATATATATATATATATTGAGCATTATATATCTCTTTTTTCGAGTAGTCGCCTTCTCTATAGTAGTTTGTCATTAATTTATAGATTCAAAATTATTTGTCTTTTACTGCTTCGAATAGACCCTATACCTTAAAACTACAGCGTCATGGCAATAATTGACTCGTGGATGAATCATAATTAAGCTAGGTGGCGACCACCTGTATCCGAATTAGATCTAACGGTAAAAATAACAAAATCTAGTGTAGAAGGGGACCATAATACTCTTTTATAGGTTGAATATCTTAATATATACAAGCTACCTATATTATAAATACACGCCGTTTTTTTAAGCGTGTGCATCTCTGCATATCTATAATCTTAACCCTATATTGGCATGCATCGTCGCAAATCCCCAGGTTTCTGATACATAATCAATCACCTCCTCCTCAGGTCCGCGTTAAATTATCCCTAGCTGTCTCCATTATGACAATATTTTTCCCTTTTTTTTAAGTGAAAATATTTTCCTTTTTTTGGTAGTTCACTTAACAGTTATTTTTTGGACATAGATAACAAATTTCTAAATAGAGACGAAAACAAACGAGAGACAGTTTATTGATCAAGAACGAGCTCGGCCATCGAAGCTGCTCGGAGGAAAACTAGAAAAGGACATGGGAGTACCAATTTGGTCCTTGGTTTTGGTATGGCCGAATTAATTCGGTCCTTGGTCTGGGCCGCTCTTTGGGCTCTCTTGTGTTCTTTGGCTTTCGGTGATTTCGTGCATGTTTTTTTTTTCAGCGCTTTAACTCAGGATTGTGCATTAAACAGTGTGACTAGAAAGTTAAAAGTCATTATCCTGTCCGTTGAGATTGACAAGTCTTTCCAATGACAGAGAGATCATACAGATGAAACAATATTGTATGATTTGTATCAAAAGAAAGATCATAAGGATGATATACGAACTATAAGTGACAAGAAAATGTATAAGATTGTTCTCCGAGTGGTACTTGACATCGACTATGTGCATCAAAATTGTGATATGCAAATTTTACATTTTGGTATCAGGCTCCACAACATTCTTCTCGATGAGAATTTTGTTTCCCAGATATATACCAGATTTTAGCTTAGCAAAATTGTATCCAATAAATAAGAGAGTTGTATCTCTCACTGCCATTAAAAGAACGCTATACTCCAGAATGTTTCTACATAAGTGTTGGAGACATATCCTACAAACCTAATGTCTACAGTTTAAGAATAATGTTAATGGAAATGGCAACCGGAAAAACATGTAAGTCGCATAGCAAATCAAATCATATATCAAAACAATATCATGAGACCAAAATAATCATAACAATTGACAAGGACACAATCCAGAGTTCATTTCAAAGTATGACGCGTTTCCTGCGAGTATGATCCAAATATCATACAGAATTATCCAAAGATCGAATATCTTTCAAGACATAACAAAAATAGGTCAAAAAAATATTATTACAAAATACAACGAGATGAGAACGATTGAAACATATCGAACTAAACATAATGATTCAAGCAACCAATAATGCCAAGTTAATCGATGTTCATTCAAGTGTAGAATAATGCCAAGCGTAGAACATTTAAAATATACGTCATGTACGGGCCATTATTTAATCCTGCAAGTCCATATGTTTTCTGAGCAATTACTAAGTTCATGTACTTGCAAGTCAATAGACATTTTCAATATTCTGTGCCTGTTCATATTCTATGAATATTATATACGTGCCTATAAGCATTGTTATGTCCACGCATAAATAATAAGTTCATTTGCATTGACGAGTGAACTTTGGTCCAGCAACACAAAGGTTGGGAGGGGTTTGGTAAGTCTAGGTTTGATTCCTGGCACGTTGTAATAGAATAGATATTAGAATAAGATCTAAAAAAATTTTCATTTGCATTAATCGACAACTAAGTTCACGAAACATTGAATATGAAATACGTCCAAATAGTAACAACACACATAACACAACAGAACAACCAAACATACACCCCCAGAAATAGAAATAACGATGGTGTTATTCATCTAGACACTATTTGTGAAAATTATTTACTACGAATATACTAACATCTTTTAGGGTAATGAGTGTGTAAGTTCATCGCTGGATCAAAGAAACTCAGATTGCTTTTGGATACTAACATCAATTTAAAATAACTCTTGTCGATTAATAAATTTCAGACATGAATTGTAAATAAAATAAAGAAAATAATTCATGGCTCCAGACAGGAATTAAATCAGCAAAAGAAATTGGTTGTGATTAGGGGTGAGCATACGGATAATCCGAATCCGAACTATCCGAATTCGAGATTATCCGAATTATCCGAATCACATATTTTACTATCCAAATCCGAATCCGAATAATGAATTATCCGAATCCGAATATTCGAACTTTTTCCGAATTCGGATAATCCGAACTATCCGAAAAACTCAAAAAATAAAATAAAAACATCAATAAAACATATGGATAATCCGAATTAAATCGGATAATCCAAATTAAATCGGATAATCCGAATTAAAATCGGATAATCCAAATTAATTTTTTCAATTGTATATAAAATCAGATAATTCAGATATCCGAATTAATTTTTTAAATATCCGAATCCGAATTTAAAAATTTGGATAATTCGAATTCGTATCCGAACTCAAAATTATCCGAATCCGAATCTGAAAAAAACTTCGGATTCGGATTCGGACAACAGATATCGGATAATTTGCTCACCCCTATGCACGACAATTCTTGGAAAAAAATTCAGATTTTATGTCTATTTTATTGGGGACTGAACGATCCAGGCGATGGTAATGGGGCCACGAATTGATGGGTAGCGGCAATTATTCGTACAATAGTCACATCATAATCATCAAGAAACCTAATAACCGACTTACCTCTTAGCGCCGTAACCTTTCTTCTAATATAGAACTTGTACCTCCAAACCCTATTTTCAATACGTAATATTCTATAAGACGAAATCCCGTAACAAAGAAAAAGGGAATTCGACCAGTAGAGGAGGAATAAACCTTACCTCCTCGACTCGCTCCTTCTCCTGTCCAAAAGCGAATGAGAGGGTATCTGGGCATTCCAAAGGGTGGTCAAGGCTTCTTTAAATGGAAAAATGTTTAATGAGAATATTTCTAGGTATTTCAAAGGGAGGTCAAGTCTACCATAATTGCATGACTTAATTTAATCCCTAAGTCTCCCCAATTGTAAATTACAGAATAGTATATGGTAAATTACTGATTAATCCCTCGCGTATTATGGTTCTTCCAGTGTTATTATTCTCATGTGGCGAAGTTTCCCAACAAGTTTCACCAATTGATAAATGACATCCACGAGGAAATAAAAGTGTGGACGTATGTGTGTCTACGTTTACTTCAATTTTCCAAGTCAAGTTATAACGCAATTAGAGTTGGAATCAGTCTTCAAAAGATTATTCACTTTCGACCGACTTATATAGTTAGAAGAACTTTGTCATAATTTCAAAATTTTACTCATTTGAAATTTAGATTGATCCATTTGATAGATATCAGAACACTAAATCATTTCAACCGAAAAAATAGCGAGAATGATTCAACTACAGAATTTGTCGGTGGTGAGAATTCTTTCAATTTACGTGATTCTTACAATTATTTTAATAGTGGATTCAAATTCTTATCGTTATCCTCTTTATAAATAAAGATATAAATTGGATGTGAATCTTAAAAAATGGGAAAAATCAAAATGATATGCAGGTCCATGTTATTTAAAAAAATAAATTATCATTTGATTATTTTCAAATAACAAACGGTCACTGTGAATGTAATTGGCTCGTTCGTTAAAATACATAAATATAAATAAATCTAACAAGAAAATCCAAACAAATTGAAGTTGGTAGGATGAGATTTAGAATTTGGTATTATGCTTAGTAATTGATATATCTTATAAATATATTGGGTAGCGTCAAGGGAGAATCCTATGATCCATATTCATTACCAATAGCGCAATGTGGTTGAGCTCCGAGCTTGTTCTATAACAGATTCCTCATTATTGTGTTAGGATTTATATAAACTATAATCCACAACCAAAGATATCACATAAATTATTAAGATTAACTGAATACGAAAGTAAGATCCAACATACTGCTGATAGCGCCATCCACAAAGTATTCTGCACGAACAAAAAATGTAATTAACAGCTGCTTATCCATGGACACAGCTAGCTGATGTTGAATGGAAGAAGACGCATGCATATATCATATTTTTTAATTAGATGTATGCGTCTAATGAAAAAAATATGACTTGTTAATGTCATATTTTTTTAATTAGATTTTACGGCATTAAAGTTGTTAGTGAGGCCCTCGTCTGCAACTCCGGTTCAATCGATTAGGGGGTTGTCGTCGCTCGGACGGGGTTGTGTGACCATCTGGGTTTAGGACTGTAATTAGGTTAGTTCCTTTCTTTTTTCCACTGCTTTCTTTTGTTTTCTTTTGTTTTTCTTATTAACAAACTAATTTACTTATTGTTGTGGAAAAAATTAACAACTTGTCAAAGACGATCTCTTGACGACTTGGAGGCTCGTCTCAAGGTCGGCTTAACGAAAACAAGTGATCAAACAACAACAACTACCTAACCGAGCTAAACTCTTCTAACCAGGCTCTACTACCTGGCCACCTAACTAAGTGCTAATGCCCGACTTAAGAACTACAAATAGAAGTTTGAGCTTGATAAAAGATTTGTGTGGTTGATTGATTGATTATTGATGATCTCTTACCCTCCTCGAACGTCCTTTATATAGGCGCAAGATTCCATCTCCTTCTTGTACTTGTACTCCATCTCCTCATAGTATTCGGAGTCTTCTAATACCTATCTTCGGGGATGCTTATCCTCATCTCGTGCCAGAACTACCCTTATTGCCTAATTTTCGGAACCTATCTCTTCAGGTTAATTCGGAGCCCAAGTTTATCTCCTTTGACCGCGCATGATCTCATAGCCCTTCCAGCACCTTGCCTAGCTCTACGCGCCTTCTTGAGGCTAGTAGGCTCTTTGAACCCTCTTAAGGTAAACTAAGCTTTTTACGCCTCCTCTAGGCAAAAAGGGCCTTTTATGCCTCTTTAAGGCTCTCCACACCTTTCCAAGGTGAAAGCACATATTTTGGGTGAAATAAGCTTTTAACACCTTCCTTAAGTGAAAGCACCTATCTTGGATGAAATAAGCTCTTGACACCTCCCTTAGGCTAGTTAAGCTCTTAACACCTTCCTTAGACGAGTTAAGCTCCTAACACCTTCCTTAAGTGAAAACACCCGTCTTGGGTGAAATAAATTATTGACGTCTCTCTTAGGCGAGTTAAGCTCTTAACACCTTCTCTAGGTGAGGTAAGCCTCCAACACCTCCCTTAGGCAAGGCAAGCTCTTAACACCTCCCTTAGGCGAGGTAAGCCTTCAACACCTCCCTTAGGCAAGGCATGATTTTAACACCTCTCTTAGGTAAGACAAGCTCTTAACACCTCCCTTAAGCGAGGTAAACCTTCAACACCTCCCTTAGGCAAGGTAAGCTTTTAACACCTTCCTTAGGCAAGGCAAGCTTTTAACACCTCCCTTAGAAAAGGCAAGCTCTTAACACCTTCCTTAGGCGAGGTAAGCCTTCACACCTCCCCGCAGCGAGGTAAGCCTTCAATACCTCCTTTAGGTAAAGTAGGCTCTTGACACCTCCCTTAGGCAAGGTGAGCTCTTAACACCTACTTTGGGCGAGGCAAGGAGAAACCTAAGTGAACTCACCTCTTCTGAAAGGTAAGAAAGGCCTAAGTAACCCCTCCCCTATCAAAGGGCATGTTTTAAGAAGACATCCACCTCTTATGCCAGACGAAATATCTTCTTTAGTCACTCTTGGAAGGCAAAACACTTTTGGAAGTCACTTCCTCTTCCTTAAAAGCAACGCACAACCCCCCTTGCAAGGAGCGAAATATTCACTTTGGTCATCCTTGTGAGGCAAATTCCTTATGGAAGTCACAACCCCTCCTCTTTAAGTCATGCGCATGAAAGTCCCATAATAGAGTAGAATCTCCTTTTGGTCACTCTAGGGAAGCAAAGTGTTTATGGAAGTCATTTCTCTCCCCTCCTTTATGTCATGCGTGGGACCCTACTACAATGAGGTAAAGTTTCCACTTTGGTCACTTAAGGGAGACAAAGTACTTCATGAAATCATTTTCTCCTTTTTTAAGTCACATGCACATGTTTCCTCTTTTGAAGGCAAAACTTCACTTTAGTCACCTTGGGAAGGTAAAGTTTCTATTTAGTACCTTTCACAAGGATAAGTACTTCAAAAAATACTAAAATTGGTCACTCTCAAGATAAAATTACCAAAACCACCGTGGAAAGAAAAATATTATTTTTGTTTCCAACACCTACCAAAAAAAATAGAGAGAAAGACCAAGTCTAGTTTCATACCTTTTTTTTTTGGTTAAATAGTTTCATACCTTTTGTGTGTTTGGATATGTTATGTTTGTCTTGCTCGTGTATGTGGGGCCCATTGTTTGGCCGCATCTGTATGACTTGATGAGCGAAAGTGAGGGCCCGTTGTTTGGCCGCTGCTGTTGGAATTGCCGATAAAAGTTGTAAAGAAGTTTGTGATCGTAATTGCGTACTTAATATTAAAAGATTTTAGCTTTTCTATATTTGTATATAATATCATCATTAATAAAGATTCTACCTTTTAAAATAGCAAAAACTGTACAAGCCCAAAGTGCAGAATTATATAATTCTATAAATATCAAGAAAAAAATAACTACAAATTGCTTGTCAAGTGATACCACAAGTCACCACTTATGCTAATTAATCTTGGAAAAGAAAGGTCAAGATACGTACGTACCAGTTACGTGAATGATCAGTTTGAGACTTTATCTTATCAAAACAGCTGGGAAAAAAACCGTGATATAAATTATGAGTGTTGACACGTAAACCATGTTCAAGACTAATGTGGGTAACAAATTAATCGGCTTGCAAGTTTGTGTCCAGTGCAATATTCACGAATAACGACTAATATGCTAAAAACAAAATAAGATGATTATGTTGTCTCAAAAAGAGAGTGATAATAGAATGATATAGAATGATCATTCTATATCATTTCACTTATAAAAAAATGATCATTCTATATTCCAACAATACCAACTACGAAATCTGGACCCAAATGAATCCCAGAATTTAGAATGGAATGCTTTTGTTGTGATTTTGAAGAGGCCGGCGGCCGCGAGGTCTAGAGTTCTTGTTTTGTTGTTAGGCTTGGACCATAGAATCTCGAGAGACAATTGGTAAAACTTCATCTTCATCTTCGCTCTTCAAGAACTCACCAGTTGTGTTAAAGGTACTTGTACTCTGGCTTGAGTTGGTAATTCCGGTTGACGAGTCTTCCGTACTGATTGGTAAGAATGGTGGAGCGAATGGTGGTTTTGGAGGCAATTGGAGGACATCGAGTCGTGTTCCCTGAAGCATCTGTACAACTTTGTGCATTGAAGGACGATCAACTGGGCTCAATTGTACACACCAAAGCCCCACCACCATCATTTTCTTTCTTATCTCTTTCTCTTCCTCAGTGGTGTCTTCTAACCAAATGTCGTTCCCCTGACTAAATTGATCGTGCACCCAAGATGGCAAGAAAATCTGGCTAGAATTCTCGGCCGGTGAACTCTTCCTAGTTGCCATTTCCATCAGCATCCTTCCAAAACTATACACGTCAGCTTTAAAGGATATGCCTCCAATACTTCTGTAGAAAAATTCAGGAGCCATGTAACCTATTGTTCCTTTAATGGCTGTGAGAGAAACAATGCTCTTATTTGTTGGATACAGTTTTGCCAAGCCAAAATCTGCTACCTTGGGAACAAAATTCTCATCAAGAAGAATGTTGTGAGGCTTGATATCAAAATGTAAGATTTGCATATCACAACCTTGATGTAGATACTCAATGCCACGAGCCACTCCCAATGCGATCTCATACATTTTCTCGTCGCTAATCAAATGCATGTTATTCGTATTATCATTACCTCCAGATAATATGTACTTGTCAAGTGACCCATTCACCATGAAAGGATAAACAAGAGCTCGCTTTGATCCCTCAGCACAAAATCCAATCAGGCGCACTACATTGTAATGATGGACTCTTCCTATAGTGGCAACCTCATTGATGAAATCCTTACCATCCGTATCGGCCCTTCCTAACATCTTGACAGCTGCAAGTTGGCCACTACGAAGTTTTCCCTTGTAGACGCAACCATAGCCTCCTTGGCCTAGTTTCTCTCGGAAACCCGTAGTTATCTTCTTAATATCAGCATAAGTATACCTCACTGGCATCAGCTGATCATAAGTGTTCTCCAAAAAAAATTCGATATTGTCATAGATGGAAAGATGCCTTCTTCTCCATTTGTACACCAAAAGAAACATGAACAATGGAGCACCGATCAACAACAAAATTGCATGAATCAGCACTGCAATATTTAGATAATCGGAAGGAAGATTTCTGGTTACACTCGTAATTCAGTACAATAACAAAAGAACATGCATAGAACTGAAACAGAGAAGAAGTTCTTACCAAATAGAACAAACACATAGGGTAGCAGAGCAATCGCTGCAATAACACGACCCCCGAAGCCGTCGTTTTGTGGATCAACTGCATTGCAATGTCAGAAGAAAATACAAGGAGGGTGCATCATTTGACTGTGTTGAAAGTGGTGGCTGGTGCCAGGCTAGGAAAATATGAGCATCCCAAGATAAATTCTTACAGTTGAGCCTCATCATTACAAGTAGACGATGGAGTGGAGTGTCAGAAAGTTTAACCAGGATGTTGTACAGGTGCTGTGTCACTACAAGAAAAGAAAGTGAGCAGTTATTACGTATTCAATTAATCCAATCACCGAGTTAAGTCAAGAGTTAGAAGAAAGTTACAATCTTCATCTGCGTCTAGATTCATTACTGCCGTGTTGTTTACAATTTTGAAATGAATCCTGCACGGATTCTGACGAGGAAGATTGTGGGAGCAAAACCAATCACGCCAGGAGACCTTGAACCCATATGACCAGCTTTCAAGAACATCATGAAAAGATACACTACTTCCCTCGCTTGTATCGGGCGGCATGGACGTTTGAAGCATCAGCTCCACACGGCACGAATCCTCTAGTTCATCTACGAATTCTACTGCATACCAATAGCGCGATGTGGTCGAGCTCCCAGCGTGTTCCGTATCAGATTCATTACTACTGCAGATAGCGCCATCCACATAAGTATTCCAATCTTCTGTGCCCCTTGCGTTGATGGACAATGGACCCGCACAGCTTATGATAACCAAAGGTACCGGTGCGCGGTCCCCAAGTTCATAGAACGCTTCCACTTGAGAATACTCAGTAAAAATATTGCCCGCTGCTCCTACAGCATACGTGCCCAATGTGTGGGAATTGTTGCAGAAGAAGGTCTTGTTGTTGGGAAGTGGGACCAATGAGGCATCAGACAATCGAACGGTGTAGTTGTCATAATCGATGGATCGCACGAAATACCTCTCGGACATGTTGTACAGCATCGGAACATTGTGGTCGCAGGTGATCTCGAAGTTGTAGTCACCGCAGATGATGGGGTCAGTTTTGAGCCGGAAAGGGTAGCTGATGTTGCGGATTTCACCGCAGGAAGAGCCATAACAGAGATCACCAAGGGAATTAGTACATGTTGAAATTGCTTGTACTAGTATCACCACGAACCAAAAGGTAATTAACAGCTTATCCATGGAGAAACATGTAGCTGTTAAGACTGGAGGGAGAAAAAAAAATGGATCAATTATTTAGAGCATTACTTGAATCCAAAGTAAATATATTGTTCAAACTGTTGAACTTGCGTTTCTTTGTTTCATGTGGTTGGAAAGCTGCGGCGAAGCTTTCCTGGAAACAAATGGAATTTGGTACACATGTTAAAAAATATTTGGATTTATTTAAGAGATCCAAGACAGTACAATTACCAAAATTTGACGCTATGCGCCAAATTCAATGTGTTTGACCATGAGTACGCCATATAATATTCAACCAGAATGTTGTGTTTACGGATACGAGTACTTGATTAGGATCGAGCTATAGTCGAGGCAAGTGTTAGACACTTTCTCCGTAAGACGAGATTGCCCCGTATATTCCAGTGCACTACGGGCTACGGCAATCGTCCCCAAGATACAACGACTATTTTGGGCGGTTCCAAGATCGTTGCACACGACTCTCGAACCTTTCGGGCGAACCCTTATATACCCGGAACTTTCGGACTCAAGAGAGGGAGAGAGAAGAACAATTATTGCTAATGAATGCTTATGCAATGAATTGTTGGGATGAAGAAAAATGACAAGTGGAGTCTCCTATTTATAGTATGCCAATAGACATGTTGAAAATGTCCAATGGCCACCATTAAATACAAACTCCAAAAGTCATCTCCTTTTTTATTTCTTTTTAATTAATTGTTAACCAATTTGTGTCTTTTGGATTTAAATGTGATATGCATCATTTGGTTAAAAAACCCAATGACAATCAAAAGCCACGAGGCTACTGCCTCTCCATTATTCAAAAGACACCAACACAGAATAAATAGAAAAAATGAAATTCGAGTTTTTGTATAAATGTGCTCATAGAAAATTCACGTCTTTGGAATTTCCCCCATAATCCTATTCCCTGAGCACCATGCACGAATTCAACAACCCTTGGGGCAATACAAATATTGGATACCAAAGTGTTTAGATCAACATCAACAAATGATATTATTAATTCTGAGTTTAAATTAATATGATCTTTATATATTTGTTAAGAAAATTTTACAACCGTTCAAATATTTCATAGATATGAAGTTAGATTATTCACGTCAAAACATTGACAATAAGCAATTGGCAAATGATGGGGGACCAAGTCATCTTAGAGCATAGAAATCGCAGGGATAGTTACGTCGAGTATTTTTCTTTTTTCCCTGAAAAAGTTGAATCTTATTCGTGCCCCCACATAGATACTCCGTCCCTGTTCACCGCTACCTACCTTTCTAATTCAATTTCCCATTACTTTCTCAATTTTCCTC